>PVHP010042644.1:0-15330 GCA_004024765.1 Zapus hudsonius
TTTTTTTTTTCATAGTTTCCATATCAGCCATTAACTGCTTCATGTTTGCATTGCAGTTGTGGTCAGGAGTCATGTTATTCTCCCTTTGGGATTGTGTTTTTGTTGTCTCCACTTACTTCTTTGTCACTTTCCTGTTCCATAGTGGGATTAGAGGTCTTGGGTTGGGTAGTTCTAGCTTTAATTTCTGTGTTGTTGTGTTGTTTTGGTGGTGGTGGTTTCTGCCCATATCTGGGTAGGTGAATAGTTTTTTTGACTTTTGGTCAATCTAGATTTTGTTTGGTAAGTGAGTGCTCTGTGTACCAGTAGGGTTTGGCATATCGTAACCACAGATGTGTTAGTTGCTGTGGTTACGGGAGTGCCAGTCCTTCTGGGTTGGTGTCTGGTATGTAATATAGTATAGAGATAGAGGTCTGAGTTCTTTTCTGTCTGTGGGCTCCGCTGTGTCTTGTTACTGAGGCTCAGAGGTGTTCAGGTTTTATCTACTTGCTCCTCTTTCCCCTCGGAATCTCCGCTGGTTGATTTGTAGAGATCCCCCTATTAACCCCCTGGCAGGTGCCTGACAGTGACCTATTGGTCTCTAGCTAGGGTTGGACCCAGGCCCCATGGGGAGTGCTTTTCAGCATGCCCTACCCCCAAGGGAGCAATCACCAGGTTTGAACTAAAACAGATCTCCTGTCTGGGGTGTCCTGTACCTGATTGCTCAAGCTTGAAGCCACCACATAGGCCCCCGTCCCCGACTGGGTTGCAGCACAGCCCCAGTGCCCCAGACTCAAGAGCCCAGTGATTGTTCACCAGCCTGAAGCAAGCAGATCTGCATTACTACCTCCCCCACTAGGGGCAGAGTCTAGGCTCTCCATGGCCCAATTTGTGGTGGGTCTGTCCTGCTTCCACACAGCTTCCTCCCTCCCCCTCCAGTATTCCACCCCCCACTTGTGCACCCCTCCCCAGACTTTGATTGTTGTTTTGACCTCTGGGAAGAAGCTGTCAGCCACTGCCTTTTCCTCAGGTCCTGTGGATCCGCTGTGCTGGTTCCTTGTCCTCCTGTCTCCAGCGAGCGTTCCCTGGCTGGTTCCTGGGGTGTCTCTCTGGTTAGTGCCTAGAGAGCTCTCCCACTGTTTTGCTGGATGTAACTCCTGGATGTGATTCCCAGCTGTGTGGGACGCTGCTGTGGCTGGAAACCAGCTCCCTGGGGCCATCAGTGCCAGTCACCCTGGGCTCTCCGGAGCCTCTGCTACTGTTACCAATTCCTTATTTCTGGTAGAAGAATGAATTCTATGGTCTGTTTCTTTTCCTTCCCTGACTGCTCTAGCGTTCCTATACCTGCACCATCTTAACCTGGAACCCTCTGCTTAATGTGTTTTTGAAGTTGCTCATATTTCTCTCCATTAAGTTCAGTCTGATGTCTGTACCTGTGTTGGTATGTTTCATCTCATTCACATCTTTAATAATAATTTCCATTTCTGCCACTAACTTCTTCATGCTCACAATACAATTGTGGTCAGGAGTTATTTTATTCTAATTTTGGGATTGTATTTCTGATATCTCCACTTCGTTCTCACTTGCCTGTTCCATTGTGGGACTAGGGGTCCTGAGTTGGGAAATCTCAGCTTAAATTTCTTTTTTTTTTACTTTGGTTTCTGCCCATTTCTGGATAAGGGTATAGTTTTCTTGACTCAGGGTCAATCTAGGTTTTGTTGGGTATGTGATGATTGTTCTTTGTACCGATTGGGTTTGGGCAGCGTTGTAACCACAGATGAGGTATTTGCTGAGGTCACAGGTGTGCCAGCCCTTCTGGGTTGGTGTCTGCTATGTAATATAGTGTAAAGGTCAGAGATCCTCTCTGTCTGGTGTCTCCACTATGTCTTGCTACTGAGGGTGTTCAGGGTTCCCTCAAATCCCAGCTGGTTGGGTTGTAGAGATCCCCCTGTTACCCCCCTGGTAGGTGCCTGACAGAGAACTATTGGTCTCTAGCCAGAATCAGGCCAAGGCCCCCTGGGGAGTGCTCACTAGGTTTGAACTTGAAATCTCTCCTGTCTGGGGTGTTCTCTCCCCAGTCAGGATCTGTTCTTTAGCAGACTGGAGCCCCCTATACCTGACTGCTTAGGCTTGGAGTTGTCTCCTGAATGGGTTGCAGCAGTGGCCACACCCAGAGCCCCAAGCCCAAGAGCCTAGGAGCGGCCCATTCGTGGTGGCCCATCCTTCTGTGCACTGCTTCCTCCCCTCCCCTTCTGATATTTCGCACCCCTCACCAAACATTAAGTGTGTTGTCTGACCTCTGGGAAGTAGATGTCCGTTGATGCCTTCTTAGGTCCTATAGCTCACCCTGGGGTGCGGCTGGCCGTCCTGGGCTGCATCTGCTGCTGGAGCTGCTTGCATCTGCAGCTGGCATGGGCTGTCTGGGTCTTGGGTCTGTGGTAGATCTGCTGTGCTGGGTGCTGGACACTGGTTTTCTGAACTTCTGTTTCCAGCAAGAGTTCCCTGACTGGTCGCTGGTGTGACTCGTTCTTGCGAGGAGAGCGCTCCCACTTTGCTGTTCGTGACTCCTTCGGGTTCCCATGGTCGCCAGCTCTGGCAGACACTGCCGAGGCTGGGCGCTGAGTGCCAGTCTCTCCTGAGACTCTGCTCAGATTAACAATTCCTTGTTTCTGATAAAAGAATGTATTCTATAGTCTCTTTCTCTTCCCCTAACTGCTCCAGCATGCCTACCTGTGCCATCTTATCCCTAAGTCTTCCCCAAAGTTTGGATGTTACCCTTCAGTCTGTTTACCCAGAGCATGTATCTCTATAGGTATACACTGTTTCCTTTTTGTATATGGGCCTATGTGAAATTTGTCTTTTTGGTTGTTTTTTGCTATTAAAGTGCACATTTGGAAGTTAGTCTCTGAGTTGAATTTTTAATTAAAGATATGATGGCTGTGTTCTTGCTGTTGATACGATGGAAACTAGTAGAACTGCTTCCAACTTCTCTGATCTTTAAATTTCACTATGCCTGAAGTTCAAACCTCATTGGTTTTTGGTGTTTACATAATCACTGATTCATTGAAGTTATTCTCTTTTTGCCCTGTGACCTGACCTGAACAACATAGAAATCTTTTTCTCTCCTTCCTAGCCTGGCTTAGGGGTGTTATAGCCAGCTCCCCCTTACCAGGATTCATTCAGTTCACTCTTCTGTGCGATGGCAGAGGTGATGTCCAGTCTCTGCTCATGCCATGCTTTCCTCTTCTGCCATCATGAAGCTTCTCCTCAAGACTATAAACCAAAAGTAAAAACTATCCCACCAGGTGCCTTTGGTCAAGTGCTTTATCCCAGCAACATGAAAGTAACCACAGGTTACTAGTAAATTTAGGAGTGTATACATCATACACAAATAGGGTTAAGTTTATTCCAGGAAGTGCAGTTTGGTCTACAATACAAGGATCAGCCAAGCATAACTCAGGATGAAGAAAACTGCTTCAATGGTTTGTCAACATCTCAATGCTGTGATTACAGAAAAGCATTTCACAATTCCAGAAGATGCTAGAACGTGCAGACTAGCTCACCCAGTGCACTTTTATTTGGGAACATGGCGTGTGTGGTGTGAGCACTTTTATGTCTAGATGCACATACCCCCTGCACACGTGAACAGAGGCCATGGAGCCCAGCGTCTCCCTCTACCATTTTTCCACTTTATCTTCCTGAGACCTGGGGCTGCCCACCCCGGCGCTGGGGCCCAGGCCTGCACAGCAAGCACTTGTCCTCAAGCCCTCTCTCCAGTCCCCACTGCCCTAGTACATGCTCTGGAATTACTAAATGTTCCATCTCCCAACCTTTGAAAATACTACAGGCTCTCTAGCCCATGACCTCATGATGGTGCACAAATGTTCAGTGGTGTTTAAATCACGTGTCCTTGTGTATTTGACTCTTAGGTCACAATTTAAAAATTGCCCACCCACTCCCTGCTTCTAGAGCCCACTGTTCGGTGTGCTGGTGACAGGACAGTGACTTCCACCACAGCTTTGTCCACTCACAGAAGGAACACTGGACCATTTCACATGTATATTTCTCTTTTTAAGAGTAAAAAACTCATGTACATGTTATGCTCAGAAAGGACTGGTAAGGACTACTTAGTTCTTGAAAAAGCACCCGAGGGCGTACATAGGTGCCCACAGGCTCTGATCAGGATTTCCTGGAAGCTTCCATTTCCTCCCACATGGCAGCTTCCACCTTGGCAGTGTCCTGCTCTCTCATCAGATCAAACTCTAACCACGGCTGAGCCCACTTCTGAGCTTCCTTCAGCTGCTCCTCGGTTAAGGTGAGATCAAACCTGATTCCTCTGATGTTGAAGTAGGGACGCTCCCAGCGTTTGGACCAGGGCCTTGGCTTCATCTTAACTTTCAGCTGAGGGAAATACAAGGCAAGAAATTATTTGTCTAATAAGACACAGGCAAGAATTCTCTGAAGCTTTCATCACAATGGTTCTCATTCTAGATCTGCACTTTCGTTCCAAACGTGCAGTGCACACCTGGTTGACAGGAACTTCCTGGCTATCGTCGTGGGCGATTGGCTTCATGTTCATATCGAAGGTGCTATACTCGGGGAGGGCATCTCGTAGGTACAGCAGGCTGTCATCCAGCCGCTTCTCTAGTTTCACCACTTGAATCTTGTGGATTCGAGGATTATACAGCTCAAAGCAGATCTCGACACCTAAAAAGAAAACACATCCTCATAATCACCATCCAGAAAATACACACATACACAGAAGAGTCCTACAAATACTTCACACAACAGTCAAGACTATTCCAGAAAGAAAGGAACTACCACATGGGAAATGGAACGTAAGTATGTAATTTACTAGGAGAAAAAGAACATATGGGCACACCAGGGCCTGCAGCCACTGCAAACAAATCCAGACATGTGCCACTTTGTGCATCTGGCTTTTTGTGGGTACTGGGGGATTAAACCCAAGCCAGCAGGCTTTACAAACAAGCATCTGTAACTGCTGAGCCAACTCGGCAACTCTGGACCATATGCAACTTAAAGTTTTAAGTATTTTATCTGCTAAGACTAGGAGAATGAATGGATACATCAGGGCCTCTAGCCACTACAAAAAACTCCAAACACATGTGCCACTTGGTGCACCTCGTGGGTGCTGGGGAAGCAAACCTGGGTGGTTAGGCTTTGCAGGCAAGCGCTTTGACCACTGAGCCATCTCTCCAGCCCCCCATATGTAATTTTTAAAATAAAAGTTACTGTAAGAAAAGTAAAACCCATTTAAATTAAGAGATAAAAATAGAAATTTTTCAAAAATGGGAATCAGAATGATAAAAGTCTAAAGAAACAATAGATGCCTTCTATAAATAGGTAGTCACATCTCTCCAATTTATGATATTACACCTTATAAAAACTGTGTAAATATGGGGCTAGAGAAATAGCTCGGAGGTTAAGGCACTTAGCCTGCAAAGCCTAACAACCTCGGTTCAATTCCCTAATACCCACATAAAGCCAGATTCACAAAGTGGCACATGTATCTGCAGTAGCTGGAGGCTCTAGTGTACTGTCTCTCTGCTTGCAAATAAACAAACTGGGTAAATATTTCCTATATCTATATTTCCTACTTACTCGCCTAAATATTAACCATCTATGATGATCACAGTAAGTAATGAAGTGGAAAAAGTAAATTTTAAGTGCTAACTTTGAGAAGCTCCTGGTAAGGATAGCACATGTTTTTTGTTTTGTTTTTTCCTGTTTATTTTATCAGAATATACTGGAATTCACGTAAACTAGTACTCTATTTGAGAACACCTTTGCACAAACATCTTAAGACAGGTATTTTCTGAGGTTTGCCAAAATGACACAAAGGAAAATATGACCAATATTTGCTTCTGGGGTGTAATACCAGGATTCCGTATTTCCTGTACACTTCCTCTGCCCCAGAAACTGTGCCTGCAGAGAGCCCAAACTGCTAAGCTTCTTGTCAGGCTTACATCCTAGGGGATGCTGGACAAGACAGGGTGACAGCAACACAATTTGGAGGGAACTCTGAACAGTAGCCAGGGAGAGTCTAAAGTGACTGGTGAACTGAGGCTGGATCGTGCTAAAGTTACCAGTGGGTGGGGCCCACCTGGGATGGTGAGGCAAGGGAAGCACAGAAACCCACAACTGTACATGACTGGAACCAGCGTGGTTAACACTGAGACCCCCATTTCAAGCAAATGAACAAAAACAAATCAACAAATACAAAGGCCCTGAGGTTTTCAGAAAACAGCAACAAACTTGTCTCTGGTGGGAACACAGTAATCTGGTCAGCAAGATGCTATGCTTAATATGACCCTCCCAAGGCTCACACTGAAGATGTCTACTGTGGTGACGTCAGCAGTGACTGTCGTACAGGCTCTATGCTCATGTGCATCATGGGAAATACTTAGCAGAGCCTTAGAAGAGGGTGGGTAGTTACTTAGGCCCTCTGCCCGTCTACTTTACACCAGATGAGAAAGGCAACAAGGTCCATCTTGGGAGGAAGGAACCAGGCCATGACACAGACCCTCGGATCTGTTCTTCATAAAGCTAATAAGCTAATACATGTTCAGAAACAGACAGGTTAAGACACCAGGAGTATAACCAGGGCACGACAGCACAGTTGCAAGCAGAAAATGATGGGGACAGAGAAGAGTGGTAGCAGGAGTAAGGAGAAACAAACAAATAAAATAGGATTACATGTTCTGGAGACTTGCAGAGCCAAGAAGACTTACTGAGTAAATGTGGGAAAGACTAAAAAGAGGGGCTAGGGAGATGGCTCAGTGGTTAAAGGCATTTGCTTGCAAAGCCTGGTTTGATTTCCCCAGTACCCTCATAAAGCCAAGTGCACAGAGTAAGTGCATGCATCTGCAGTTTGGTTGCAGAAGTAAGAGGCGCTGGCATGCCCATTCTCTCTCTCTTCCCCACCTCCCTCTCCCTCTCACCTTGCAAATAAATTCTTTGTTTTTTTGAGTTAGGGTCTTGCCCTAGCCCAGGCTGACCTGGAATTCACTGAGTATTTCAGGGTGGCCTCAAACTCAAGGGGATCCTCCCTACCTCTGGGATTAAAGGCGTGCATCACCATGCCCGGCTTTAAAATATTTTTTTTTTTAAGAATAAAAATAGTACCTAAGTTTGGATTACAAAAATGGATAGACAATACATTTATGAAAACAGAAAAGACCATGTAAGGAACAATCTGTGACGAGGAATGAAGACGTCTACGATCAGATCAACTCCTGCGAGTAAGACATGGCACACATGGAAATGAAGCCCTGTTTGCAAGCAAGTGCACATGAACTTGGAAAGCAGCAGGCTGGAGACAGCCATTGGGAGTTCCCATGCCACTGGATGGTGCATAAAGCCTGGAGACCCGGAGGAACTGCTGAAGCAGGGAGGACTGACAGCAAAGTCAAGGCTGTTCATCATAGGCAAACACACTAGACAAGGCCCTGAGGACATTTTCTATATCCAAGAAGAAAATCAAACTCAGGTCTCTGGAGTCAACCTGGCTCAAGTCAAGTGCACAGTCTAACTGAAGACACCTGCATCCAGGACCAAGTCCCACTGAATTCCCTGCACATGGCCCCTCAGGTGTCCCAGCAGGATAAACAAGAGTGACCTCTCTCACCACCATGCACCTGTCACTATGAAGCTGTACTTTCACCTGCCACTTGGATTCCTCCTCTCTTCACAAGGATCATATACTTGCTTCTCTGTTGCAAAAGGCATAGTAAGAAAGCACTACCCTGCCTTTGTTAACCCCCGAATCTTATAGAACAGCAGTAACAGAATTATTTTGTGTTAGAACATCATGCAAGGCAGGGGCCTTCATCTTAGGAGGAAGTAACCCATGAGGAAGCCATTATGACTATCAATGTACTGGTGAGTTATTGGCTCCTAAAAAGACTTGACTATCCCCCTGGGTGTGATAGCACACACCTGTAACCCCAGCACTGGGGAGGCAGAAGCAATCAGACTGCACACGTTTGAAGCCAGCCAAGACCTCCACAGGGAGACCTTACATCATAAACAGAAAACCCTGTTAGGAATAAAAACAAAGGAATATCCCTCACTGCTTTATATGCATTTGTTTCTACTCTTAAAGATTCCAGGGTTTGGGAAATCTGTTTTGAATTTTTTTTTTTTTTTTTAAATACTGAGGGAGAGAATGGGTACACCAGGACCTCTTGTGACTGCAAACAAACTCCAGATATGTGGGACCCTGCTAAGAGGCACGGAGGATATAGGGTTAAAGGAAAGTTGAGGCTGGCCTGAAACTTGAGCTTATCTGAGACCAGCAGGAGTTTGGCCACCTGGAAGCCTCCTCCTTTTATCCTAGAAACTCCACCTCCCACACACAGGCCAGCAACAAACTCTGTGGTCGCAGTTCCTCTGTAGTCACGGCCATCCAGTATGTCCAGTACGCACTTCCCACCACTTGGAGCTGAGAAAACCCCCTCAATTTATCTATGCAAACTAGGCATCCTCAGGTTACTGGCCCCTGCCAATCCATTCATGAGCTGTCCACAGACTACCCTGCCCCTACCAATCCCCTTGCTGCTTCTGCATACGAGAGCTGTTCACTGCGACTGTCTCCCTGGTGGCTATGCCCGTCAGCTCACCGCGGTCCCAAGACTCTGTCCACCCAGCTGCATGGACGGACCAGGGTGTTAATGTACAATGACTCCCCAAGGAATCCACAAACCACACAGATGCATGGACCTCTTTATGCATCTGGCTTTGCATGGGTAAGGCAGAACTGCAACCAGGCCAGCCAGCTCAGTAGGTAAGTTGCCTGTAACTACATCTCCCCAGCCTTATTTAAAATGGGGTTGTAATATATAGCTCAGGTTGGCCTTGAACTTATAATCTTCCTACACCCAGACCAGGTGTGGTTCTAATAATAAAAGCTTTCAAGAGAAAGCAGATGCCAACAGCATTTCACCAGTAAATGCAAAGATAGGGCACTGCAGCCTCACTCCGTGCTTTCTCCTGAGAAAGCTCACTTTAAGCTCCAGGTGTCTTCTCTAAGGAAGAAGCTTACCTTGTCCTTCAATAATGTTCCTCAGGGTAAAAGTCGCACCAAGTCCTTTTCCCGACCTCTGGATGCAAATCCCCAGGAACTGGCTGGTTTTCCCACTGGCGTGGGGGTTGGCTGTGGTCACGCGCAGTATGCTTCCTACCATCCAAAAGAGAAGTGCACTTATACATGAGACACAGACTTCTAGGGAACTGACCATCCTAAACAGTTTAACAGTAGGAATACAGCCACCTCATTGGAGCAAGACCCAGATATGTGAAGGACAGCCTTCCCTGTGCAAAGAAAACTAACCCTCCAGACACAGTGACAAAGGCACCCAGCTGTTACTGACCAACATAGAACTCGGGAATACGGAGCACCTTTCTCCTTTCTAGCATGTCTTTCCTTTCCACTTGAAACTTCAGAGGACTCGTCCTTCCCCTTGGAGGAATGAACTCAGGGCTCAAGAACCTGGGGGAAAAATAATAAAAGGCAACTTAGGACACTAAAAGAAAAAATAGTGTTCTACCTTCAGTCACTAAATGAGAAATCAGCTTTGTTGCCAGCCCTGTTATTTCCAAAACTGTTAGTGACAATAAGTAATAATTCCTGTTAAAAGCTTATAAACATCCACACGTGTAGGGGTCACACACAGGCTAAGGGCTTAGCTGCCTGGGTGGTGCTCGGGGAAGTAGTGGAAACCTGGAGAGGGACCAGTGGAAGGAACTTGGGTCACCTGGGTGTGGTGTGCTCTGGGAGATGATACTGGAACCCCCATCCTCTGTCTTCTCTTCAGCTTCATGGCTGATGCTTTCTGCCATGATGTCCTGTGTCATCACGGGCCCAGAGTGACAGGGACAGGATCAAGCAACCAAAAGAGCTGCTGAGCATGAGCTTTTAAACCTCCCATAAGCTCATGATGTCAGGTCCTCTGTCACAGCACGGAGGGAGAGCTGACCGACACTGGGACATCCACAGCCAAGTGTCACAGAAAGAGAAACTGAAGCTTGAAGAAGGTGCAGAACCAACATTACGATTTTTATCGAGATTTAAACATGGCGTGTCTGACACAAGCCAATGACCTTACAGTGAACTGTAAGTTACAATATGTTAAAAATGTATAATCACGAATTGCAAATTAACTTTAAAAATAATCTTAATTTTAAACTCATGAGATATTTAACATATAGAAAAGTCTAAATGATGTTATACAATATCCATGCCCCTATGCATCCCCCAGTCCTCCATTGGTACTTGTCATGGTTTGATCCAGGCGTCCCCCACAAACAAATGAATGTGTTCTGATAGATCGATCCTCAGCTGATAGCAATTCAGGAATTAGAACCTCACTAGAGCTGTGTTGTTGGGACAGGCTTATGGGGGTTATAAGCCAGCTTCCCCTTGCCAGTATTTGGCACACCTTCCTGCCGCTGTTTGCAGAGCTGTGGCAGAGGTGATGTCCACCCTCTGCCCATGCCATCGTTTTCCCTGCCAGGATGGAGTCTCCCCTCGAGTCCCTAAGCCAAATAAACCCATTCCTCCACAAGCCACTTTTGTTTGGGTTCTTTCTGCGCAGTAACTAGAAAGCTGTCTACAATAGTACTCTACTAAATTTGGTAATTATTCCCAGTAATTTCAGTTACCTCAATTTCCTTTTTAAAATTTATTTATTTGGGGAGAGGGGGGTTGCATGTCATGACACATGTGGAGGTCAGAGGTCAACCCAGAGGTGTATGTCAGTCTCCTGGCTCTGACACTCTGGGGAATCACAGACACATACCACTTTGCTTCCAGCATTTTATGTGGGTGCTGAAGAAGTGAACTTGGACCTGCACTTTTCGCAAGCAGGTGCCTTTAACAAACACTGAGCCATCTTTCCGGCCCCACCTCAGCTTTCTCCTTCAAAAACTTTCATATCTACCAGTTTATGTGATGGAAAAAAAATACCCGCCAACTGCTACATTTTTTGGCTGCATTTTATAGCTGAGAAAGTTTATGCTACAAGGACGTTATCACGGTACCTTTTAAACCTAAGAAAATTAGCAATAATTACTGCCATGTAATATATTGATCATAGTCAAACGTACCTTAAACCATTGCGTAGGTCGTTTATATCTGTTCATTGCCTAACTCAAGATATAATCACGGTTCACACATTTTATTTCAATATTATTTTCTAGCTGGGTTTTTTTTCCCCCCAGCTCTGTACTCAGATCTGCTGCCTTAGAAACCACTGCTGAACCCGGAATTTGTTCTCACGGCTCAAACCAGGTGTAAGCATTTTGGTTAAGAGTGCAAGGATATCATGGGAACCTTTAACAGGCACCTGAAGTTAGTTTGTACCTCGAAAAGTAAGGCTAGGTTTGATCGCTTGCTGTGCGCGCCTTCAGGTTCTGTGGGCATAGTATGGGTTTTAAGTCCAATTGATCTACACCCTACGTCTTTTAGATAGAAAAGCACGCACGCTTTTTTGGAAAATCTTTTTCCAGGGTATGTAATGTGCATCCCCACTTTGGCGGCCTTTTAAAGAGATTTCTTTTTCTGCAAAAAAAAAAAGTGGTTGCAGGGAAACAAGCCCAAGCTGCTTTCAATTTAGAACTATGGAATAAATTGCAACGCACTCAGCACCGTGCAACCCTTCCAGAAAGCCCCAAGGTTCTCCCACGCGTGCTTAGGGATCCCGGGACTGAGCATGCGCAGACTCGGCTCACCTCCTCTCCCCGGTCTGGACCTGGCGCTGCTCCTCGATGACGGGTTTCGGCGGCGGCCGGAACGCCCCGGGCTCCGAAGGCCTTGTGCTGTGTGGGCGGTAGCAGGCCGGCGCCGCCAACAGCGGCCTCGCGGCGCGGAGACTCGGGGCCAGGTGCATGGCGGCCCGGTAGACCTCCACCACGCTGGCCGCCATGTCCGCGTGAGGCACGCAGAACTACAACTCCCAGAAGCCCCCGCGACGGCGTCGTCGCGTGCGGCCGGATGGTGGCTGCAGTAGGACAAACTAGTAGACCTGCGAAACGCCACTGTCTTTTCTTCAAATTTCTTGGGAAATAACGCATTTCCTATAGAAAATCTAAATATATAGGGATGTCCTCCCAACCCAGAGAGCTCTCTCCTCTTTGCGTTAATAATTAATTAATTAATTAATTTTCTCAGACAAGCCTTCACGACATTAAAACCTCAGCCATACAGATTGTCATCCCCACCAGGTATATTTCTCCATTGTTTTCTTTACCTGTATAATGTACTTGGCTCTTCCTTTGCATTGGAAAACCCACGAGGGAAGAGTGTCTTCTTTGACTCACTTTCTAATAATAATTATATTCTAGAATTATTTCTAATAGTAATTATTATTCGAGTTATTTCTAATAATTTCTGATAAGTGTTTCTAAAAATTCTGAAGAAACAGAAAAAAAAGTTGTTTCTGACAGACGCCTTTCAAAAATCCCTGAGATCTCAGAGAGTGTTCCCCTTCAAAGAACTAAAATTGAGTTTTGCTATGTCGCTGGGAGACACACAGCTAGAAGGTTAATTTGGATCCAGGGAGAGGCCCTCCAGGTCCCATTCCCCAGGCATCTGTTGTAAAGCTGAGCATTTATTCGCATTGCTCACGTGAGTGCACACACACGCACACACGAAAATAAATAAAACTTTAAAGGGTCAATTTTAAGCCTTGTTAAAAAGTTGAGGGTGGGTGACCTTCTGTAGAGCAAGAACAGAAAGGGTTGTGCTCTTTTTAAGGAAAGGAAGAAGGGAGGGAGCCAGAAGAGAGGGAAGGGAAGGAAAGAAGTAAAGGAGAAAAAAAGAAAGGGAAGAAGGAAAGGGAAGGAAAGAAGAAACAGAAGGAAGCCAGGCATGGTGACACAAGTCTTTAATCCCTACACTCAGGAGGCTGAGGCAGGAGGATCACCTTGAGTTCAAGGCCAGCCTGGGACTACAGAATGAATTCCAAGGTCAGCCCGGGCTAGAGTGAGACTCTACCTCAAAAAATTAGAGAGAGGGCTGGAGAGATGGCTCAGAGGTTAAGGCACTTGCCTCCAGTACCTGAGGCCCCTGGTTCAATTCCCCAGGACCCACATAAGCCAGAAGACCCATAAAGTGGTGGCCCTGGTTCTCTCTCTCTCTCTCTCTCTCTCTCTCTCTCTCTCTCTCTCTCTCTCTCTCTCTCTCTCTCTCTCTCTCATCTGCTTGAAAATGAATAAATAAAATATTAAAAAAAATTAGAGAGAGAGAGAGAGAGAGAGAGAGGGAGGGAGGGAGGGAGGGAGGGAGAAAGGGAGGGAGGGAGGGAATTTGGACTCTCAGGAATGATGAACCACTAGAATAATTTAACACTTGTAATAATGTGATTATTAGTCACTCCAGTTGAATGAATGTCCCAAACAACCTCAAATTCAATATGACCATGGAACATGCATCCAGCAAAGTCACCTCCACATCTGTCCTGTAGCATTGGCGATTTTAAAGAATGGTTTCAACTTCCGTTCTGAACCACAAATCTCTCTACTATTTTTATTTAGCTGGTTGTGTGTGTGTTCACACATTTCCCCTGCCCTCTGCTGGGGGTAGTCACACTGTTCCCCTGCCCTCTGCTTCCCTGCCCTCTGCTGGGGGTAGTCACACTGTTCCCCTGCCCATTAAAGGAATTGAGATCATGATGTCAAGGAGGTGTCTACATTCTCATGTTGACTGCCATATACTCATTCTCGTTGGCCATCTAGTGTCTCATGAGCTGATGCGTAGATACAGAAATAAAAACAAGCAAGAGAGAAGAAACCTTTATGATGGTTGAGTACATTTATATAGGAATTATAAAGGCATAGAAGAAAATTTAAAACTTAAGGGGAAAAGACAAAGGTTATCAACTAGCCGAATTATATCAATATTGATTTTTTTATTGTTTAATATTGATCATTTCTGAATGACACAAAATACCACAAACAAAATTAAAGCGTAAACTCGCCCATGGCATGGATCCATTGCCCACAGTGTATACCAAGCTCCTCTATTGAAAAGTTAAACTATAAACACTTCAGTATTGAACCGCCCAGAGCATATTAACAAGCACACACAAGAAAAGATCATGACTGTGAAATATGAAAACAGTGTCGTGGAATCCAAGTTATGACACACACACAAAGAAAGAAATCTCAAGCAGGTACGACCATGAGATGAACGTTGGAGGAGAAATGCGACATTTCTTATCTCCAGATTGAAGGGGAGGGACAGAGTAAGAGTGGGGACAAGATATTTACTCCTCACGTGGTTGCTAGGGAACAGAATCTCAGTGCTGAAGCCTGGTTGTGCAATCCCAGCACTCCAGGGATGGAGGATCGTCACGTGTTCTCGGCAAGCCTGGGCAACTTTGTGGTGAGACCTTTTCTCTCTCTCTCTCTCTCTCTCTCTCTCTCTCTCTCTCTCTTTCACACACACAAAAGAAAAGGAAAAATATATGCTGCAGAATTGAAAGGTTATAAATCGGCGATAGCTTAGAATGCAGTGTGTAGAAGCAGCCTCTGAGACTATACCTTAACTACTCCCTATATTTATATATCATATATAATATATATATAATATATACCTGTTATAGAGACAGGTGACATATTACAGAGACCAGAAGCACCCTCATAGTTGAGCAGACCAACAGGTGAATACCTGGTGGTTTATTCATAAGTTGATGTTCTAAGCAATAACAAGAACTAAAAGATCAAAAATCCACTGCACAATTAAGATGAATTGGGTATCCGTGCACAAACATGAACATTCAGAGAGAAGATATAGATTGAAAAAATACACAGTCTCATCATATATCGTTACAGAAGAGATAAGCAGAAGAAGGAATGATTTTTCTAGGAAGATCAGGAGATGCAGTACAGCCTTGGCTACAGGAGACTCTGTCACAAATAAAGGAAGAGACGAAGAAGGAGAGGAAGAGGACGAGGGGAGGAGGAACTGCTTTTCTGAGAAGTGTTTGGCACAAGGTAGTGACAAAGAAAAGCTCTCAGTTACCTATTTGAAAAGTTCATTGCGAGGCGCCTCTGAGACTATACCTTAACTACTCCATATATATACATATATATACCTCTTTATGTTTATATAGAGGTATATATATTTATATATCATATATATAATATATACCTATTGACCAAATATAAATGTTGGCCAAAGGTAATTGAGGTATACTGAATGTTACCCCTTTCTTTTCATTAAAACACGAAGAGGGGTGCAAGGCACACTAGGGAAGAATGAACACAAAAATAATCAATTCAAGCTGGGCATGGTGGCCCAAGCCTTTCATACCATCACTGGAGGCAGAAGTA
>PVHP010042645.1:0-14889 GCA_004024765.1 Zapus hudsonius
AAAAAAAAAAAGAAAATAATTGTTCCCTTTGGTACCTCAAACTACTTCTGGTCTGCTTTAAGGTTTTAGTTCTGGTCTGATTTAGGTTCTGGTACAAAGTTAGACTGGTGTCTTTCCTCTGCCACATTTCCATGAACAATCACTTGTCCCCAAATCTCATGTCTCTATTACTGCTATTTTTCTCCTTGACTAGTGAAGTATATTTTCTTTCTAACATATTATTAGATTAATGTGTTTTGGACAATGTAAGTGGCCCAAATTATTTTTTGATTCTCTTACATATGACATCTTGGCTAAATACAGAGTTTGAATTAGAAATTTATTCCTTTAAAAATATTTGAACACACACACACACACACACACACACCAATTTTACATTTCAGTTTTTCTCTTGAGAAGTTTGGTCTTATGGCTAGCAGTTTCAGGAGTCCTATTTGTTTTGTTTTTGCTTCTTTGCTTTGTTATTGCTTCTTCTGTAAGCACATTCTATTTTACCCCTTTAGACTCATACTTTTAAAATTTGTCAAAGTTTTCTTTGTTGTAAATCAGTTTTATATTTTTATATGTAAACTTGAATCATTGAAATCTGAACAAAAATTTTCTTGTTTCTTTCTGGAAAAAATGATGTTTTATTTCCAATTTTAAATTGTCTATGGAATTTGTTTTTCAGATATTGGACATACTGAACTGATCCTCAGAAGTTACCATTTGTCTTCTGTTTTCAATCTCATGAAAATTTTGCTCCAATTCTTAGAGGATTTTCTCAAATTCATTTTCTGACTCTATACAGTTCACTAATTTTAAGAATTTGCACTTTTTATCTCTACATTTATTATTAAATATACTTATCTCATTTCAGTATTAAAATATTTCTTGGGATCTGTAAATGGTTCTGTGGTTAAACACAGTTGCTTGCAAAGCCTGCCTGCCTAGGTTCAATACACATGTAAAGCCACATTCAAAAAGTGGCTCATGCATTTGGAATTCATTCACAGGGTCTAGAGGCACTGTCATGCCCTTGTCTCTCTTCTTGAAAATCAATCAATCAATCAAATTTCTTAGCAATCTCGTTTTGGAGCAAAAATCATTTTCAATCAGAAAAATGAGGTAAAGTAGATAAGTGTAAAAGGCAAGTTATCCAGAATTTTGTAATAATGGATTTGGTAAAATCTACAGGACACTGGGATTGTCATATAGATATATTAAACAGAAAAAGGACTTCAAAATAAATCTGTTTCTAGCCTCAAAAGATTTGCTTGAGAAAGACAGTAGACAATTTGCCATATAGAATATTTGTTTTCAGACCGTTAGATTTAAACTATTTTCCAAATGTGTAAAAATCTAGAGTTTAAAAACATGAATTGAACCCCATTAATAGTAAACTAACTTTTATAAGAATTAATTTTTCTATTCTTAAGGAGACAGATGTTTGGCTGATTAATAAGTAGGTTGGTAGGTAGACCTAGAATTTTCTTCATAAAGGTCATTCATCACAAATTTCTGACATATGACCCAAACAAAAATAAAAACAAAATGCAAAACTAAAGTCTGGTCACATTAGTACTATGAATAATTAATTTAAAATTACTTTAAGATAAAAAATTCAAATATAACTTAAATACCTAAACTCAATATTTATTTTAATAAAATTCTTCTAAGTAACATTTATGTGTATATAATTATCAAGTTTTTATAAATAAAATTTAGGAGGACTCTGCTGTCACAAACATTTATGATTATGTGGAGATTGCTCAGTGGTTAAAGGAACTTGCTTACAAAGCCTGCTGGCCCAAGTTCTGTTCCCCAGTGCCACATAAAGCCAGATAAACAGTGGCAAATACAGCTGGAGTTCATTTGTAGTGACAAGAGGCCCTAGTACACCTAAACTCTTCTCTTTCTCTTCCTCCTTCTCTTCTCTCTCTCTCTCTTTCCCAAATAATAAAAAATTTAAAAAAATATTTATTTGAGAATTATTAAAATCATTCTCAAGAATACAAACACCCATGACAACACATAATTCAAAAAACTATAGAGTTATCAAAATCAAAAATAAATTAGGAATCAAGAAAATCCAGTAACTTACACAGAGGAAATAATGTTAAGACGGTACATTTTATCCACTAACACACTTTTTCATGGGACGTGCTCCTTATTTGAGTTCTCAGAATCCTAAGCACAGCTGTTACAAGAAGATTAACAAATAAACCACAGTCAGGTGTAGCAAGTTGATCAGTATTATATAGGAAATCGTCACATGTTAGAGTAATGTTTAAAATCAAATTAAATAGTATATCATGTATTTATTCTGAACTTGGATTTATTTTTACAATCATCAACCAAACTGATGAAATTGAAACTATTCTAAAGTCATTTACTGTCTCAAAGTTGAGTAAATGTGAAAAAAAGATTTTATAAACACATTTGCCTTGTATTAACAAGCAACAAGAACAGAAAATGAAACCATTTGACATAGTTGAATAATTACAGAAGAAACCTCTTTAACACAATAGCATTCTACATTGGACAAAATGTCATTACAAGAGACAGTAGTACTAAGAAAGCTGTGTCAATGAAAGAAAGGAGATGAAGACTAGAAGAAGAAAGCAGGAGACAAACCTGGCAGCCAGCTGACCTTGTTTATGGGGTTGGAAAAGATGGAATTTACACTGTAGGATCCTCCTACCTCTGCCTCCTGAGTGCTGAGATCAAAGGCGGGCACCGCCACACCCGGCACAAGAAACACTTTTGAGTTTTTCTCTTTTAAAGAGAATGAGAGTTTTCAGCTTTATAGAAAATGCAAGTTCATGAATTTGGGGTTTTTGGTTGCTGTTGTTTATCATTTAACCAGAATGTGGGCAATAATTATTAAATAATTCTGAAGGACACTAGAGAAATAAACTTTTCTGTACATATAAAACTATATGCAACAAGAAAACATTTTCATAATGACATCTCAATGAGAATGTTAAGGGTAATTCAATTTCTACACTGAAATTCTAACAATGCTAGTTACAAGACACATTCTTAGCCATGGTTTCTGTAAATGATACATTTTTTTTTTGCTTGTTATTTTGACGTGAGATTGGCTATGTGCCTGGTGCCTTTTGAAAGAATACATTTCTAAGTAATATTTGAATAATTTAGCTTTATTATATGGTATTTACAGGAACAAGAGTAGATATTCATTTCAAACAACATTTAATATCATATGCAATTTCCTGTTCCCTCCCTTTTCCCTTGACCACCAGTGGGAAAATCACTATACAAACTGAAGCATTAATAAATTTACTAGACATTTCTTTTTTTTCTTTTTCGAAGGTTAGCTAACTCATTTTTTAACTCAACATTTGTTAGGTTCTTCGATTCCAAGATTAATTTTTTTTTGTTTCTCTAACGTAATGTTGCATATTCATTTGCAAAACAAAGACACATGGGCAAAAACTTCTGCAATATTGTCTGTCTCGGGACAACTCTGAGAATTACAATATGTTCAGCTCTCAATTTTTTGAAACAACTTAGGGATGCAGTCTTTAGTTGAATTTCAAGATGGATTCTAATTTTTACATGGATTCTTCTGGCAAGGAAATTCTGGGTACCTTAAGGAACTGAAATAAAAATTACAAGGCACGGATTCTTGAAATTTGAAATCTCCCCACCCCCATCTAGATGAAAATGAGCATAGGCAAACATACTGTGATAATCCAAAACATTCATTATGAAAATCATGTCAGATCTGAAACTCTTTCTGCAAGCTGCATTTGATTACAAACTTCTCTTGGGACTATGCCTAGGTATTCCTGGGCTTGTGACCAGACTCCATTGCTGAGCCTACCAACCACCAAGCATGGCTGAACACCACTCAGCTCCATAAGACCTACAACTGTACAAAAGTTCACATTTGACACACTTCCTAAACTGCCCTGTTTTTTTCCCGAAACTAAATAATTGAACTTAGTAGGGATGTTTAAAATGCTCACTACCCACATCTTCTGCAACACTGTGCTGTTTTTAGTATCTGAAAGCAACACATGCCTCCATTAGAAAGATGTCTTCACTCACTATCAAACCTCTAGTTTCTGATAGCAATACTGTTTTCTGTCTATACTGAGAGGAAAATAACTTCACTCTCATCCAGTAAGGAGATCAATGGAGTGGCCTGAGAAGAAGACGACATCTGTAGAAGAAACAACAGAGTCACAAAGGCCAGGCTAAGAGCATATGGTTATGGCCATTCATGTGCATCAGCAACATTATATATTCCGACAATGACTAAGTCAGAACAATTTCCCAATCAAGGTAGCATTTGGAACATGTATCTAAAAGACACCCATTCATAAAGGAAACATGTAATGAGACTTAATGTTTATATGGCAAAGGGTAGGATGAATGTCAGGTTACAAATTCAGTGAAAACTGCTTCCAAATAACATATTGTGCTTCTTCCTATATTCAGCTCCGTGATCGTCCTTGGAGGATAATGACAGACTTTTCACTTTGGAACTTGAAGTCCTCTCCAATCTCCACAGTTTAACTAGAAGCTACTCTTCCAGTGTGATCACTGCCTATCATGACAGATATACAATTCAACACCATCATTTTCAATGTCTTCATCTTTCCCCTAGAACATACCCTCTTGGCTTCTTTTGTGTGTGTGTGTGTGTGTGTGTGTGTGTGTGTGTGTGTGTGTGTGTGTGAAACCTCACTAATCTTTCAAGAGAGTTTTGAAATTCTTCTATGATCTCTTTCCCATTCATTTCAACTTTGCCCACTAAATAATGTAACTCATTATGGACAATAAATTTATATTTAAAAAAAAATAAAATAAAGCCTCCCTGGAACACATTTAAAAAAAGTAGAATCTACTTCCTCTCTTTGGTGACCCTACTGTCTCTTGAAGTTACATAATCCCATATACTATTCATCCATTCAAAAAACCTTCTCAATTCCTACAAGAGCTGTACTTGTATCAGTGAAAAAAATACAGATCTTCAAAGTTGCAAACTAGAGAAATAAGACAGAATGTAAGACACTACACTGCAAATTGGAATGTAAATGACACAAGAAAAGTATGAAGAGAATGACAGAGAACATCAGAGAAGGAAAACTGAATCCAGATACAGGCATAATGTTAATAAAAATCTAAACTATTTCTTGGGTTTACTTTCTTCCTGAGTACTTTTTATAGAGTTCATTATGGAATTGTATTTTAAAATTGCTTGAACTGTATCAATGAATGGTATGTAAGTTCTTTACAGGTGTGGAAATTTCTTGGTTAGTTTCATCTATAGGTAGCATCTACTCACATTCAAGAAGTTTAAACACACACAAATGTCTCTTAATACAATTAACAGTATAGACTTAAACTAAAGACTTAGACATCTGTTCTATCCTGACTCTCATTCTGTTTCTTACTTCCCTTCTGATGATCTCACAAGGGATGCAGAGATTTGAAGCTTTTATCATACTAAAAGGACTGCATGCTGAAGAAGGAAGGGGGGAAACATGTATTTGCTGTTCCTACTTTAAGAAAAAAAAAAGCCTTCCATGTTGTGAACCTCTGAACAGAATAACAAAACTCTCTCACATAATGATGTTTAGACCTCCATTGGCAAAGGAAGGTGGAAAGCAAATTACTTATACAAATTTACAAACTTTCCTATCCAAAGCCTGTTCTGAGCAACCTGGATGCCTGGAAAAGAACAGCGGGTGTCGTGGTTTGAATATAAAATGAACCCGTAGCCTCAGAGTTTGTGATTAACTCTCCTGCTTAGTTAGTCCTTAACATATTTGAGAGGTGGAGCCCTGATGAAGAAGTGTGTCACCAGGGGTGGACATTCAGATGGAGTCTAGCCCTTGGTGTGTGTTCAGAGTTAGCTCTTGCCTGCTGGCACTAGTGTTATCTTTCTGCTATGGATGTATGATGAACTAAACTGATTTGTTCCACCATGATGAAGCTTCCACTAGAATCTGTAAGCCTGGAATAAACCCTTTTCTCCCATAAACTGCTTCTGGTTGGGTGTTTGTTCCAGCAATAAGAAGGTAACTGCAATTAAAAAAAAATGGTACTGGAGCTGGGTATAGTGGCACACACCTTTAATCCCAGCACTCAGGAGGCAGAGGTAGGAGGATCACTGTGAGTTTGAGGCCAGCCTAGGATTACAGTGTGAGTTGGAGATCAGTCTGGGCTAGAATGAGACCCTACCTTGAAAAACCAAAAAATAAAAATGAAAATTTGGTACTGGGGCTTGAGATATGGCTCAGAGGTTAAGATGCTTGACTCACCTGGATTTGATTCAATCAAGACAGATTGAAAAGCCAGATGCGCAAAGTAGCACATGCATCTGAAGTCTGAAGTTAATTTGTAACAGATGGAGGCCATGGCATGCCTATTCTCTCTCTTTATCTCTCTCTCTTTCTCTCTCTCTCTCTCTCTCTCTCTCTCTCTCTCTCTCTCTCTCTCTCTCTCTCTCTCTCTCTCTCTCTCTCTCTCTCTTCTCTCTCTCCCCTAGATCTGTAAAGGGGAGCCAGTTTCTTTTGCCATTATTGTACTTCCTCTGGATCTGTAAGCTTTAAATAAATGCCACCCTCCTTCCATAAACTGTGTCTGTTTGAAATGTATTCCAGCAACGTAAAGCTGTCTACAACACCTATAAACAAGAAAATCTCACCCTGAAAGAGAAAACCAACCAACTGCAGTATCAATTTGATGGATATGTTGAAATTATTCATGAAGGTTTTAAAGCCACTACCATAGAATGTTTTGGTGAGTAATCACACACACACTGAAACAAACAAATATATAAATCTCAACACAGAAATAGAAAATACAAAGAAAAAAGAACTGTATACCTTAGAATTGAAAAAAATACAATTGTAAAAATTTTAACACACTGATTTAATTCATTCATTAGGGAAAATATGGGAAAGAAAAGAATTAAATGGTGAACTTGAAGATGTGATGACAGAGTAGTTTGAGTGAACAGACAATGTGGATTGGAAAATATGGATTGAACATAAGGCACAATAAAAATATTCAATGTGCCCATGGTCAGAGTTTCAAGACAAGAAGACAAGAATGTGTGGGTGAGGAAATATTTGATGAAATGATGGCTGAGAACTTGCAGATTTGATGAGACTTATACATTTAAGAAGCCAGGCAAACCACTGACAAGATAAACACAAAGAAATTTCTTCCATATCAATCTCCTGAAAGCTTAGAGTAAAACAAAACAAACAAACAAACAAAAAGCAGCTAGAGAAAAGTGATTTCCAAAAACAGAGCAAGGACCTAAATAAAATATGCCATCATAAACATGGGAGCCACACTGTGAATATTTGCTTAAAAATAAGAGTGAAACAATAAAACAAGCAAGCAAATAAACAAACAAACAACAACAAAAACAAACAAACAGCCAATCGAATTTAATGCCAAGCAAAGACATCCTTCAGATGAAGAAACCCTATGAGAAATTGTCCCTAGACCTACCCTGAGAGAATGATTAAAAGAAGTTCTTCATATAGGAATGAAAGAAAAAAGGAGAAAATTGAGTTGTAACATCAGAAATGAAGAAGTAATGACAACAGCAAAATACGGATAAATATATTCCTTTTGAGTCTTTGAGACTAGATTAGACAGTTGGGGAAAAATCCAGTATTTTCTAATGTGGTTCCAATTTAGGTAAAGACATATTTGTGCAATTACAGTATAAAAGGGGGGAGGATGAAGAAACCTAACATATCTGTATTTACATGAAGTAGTAAAATGTCACTCATAGTGCATGATCAAAACACAAGTCAGATCATATCAGCTTCATGCTTAAACTCCATCCTTAAGATAATCCAAGAAGTTATTCATGAAAATTTTATGTTCATACCTAACAAGAGGGATTTTATTAAATACCATTCTTTTATGTTTTCAAAATTGCTCCCTAGGTTGTCTAGGCTGATTCCAAACTTGACAACCTTCTGCCTCAGCCTCTCAAGAAGCTAGGATTACAGGCATGCACCACTACACTTGAATCTACCACACCTTACTTTTGTTTTTTTTTAAATATTTTTATTTATTTGTTTGTAGGGAGAGAGAGAATATGAATGGGCATATCAGAGCCTTTGGGCACTACAAATGAACTCCAAAGCATACATCACTTTGTACATCTGGCTTTATGTGGGTACTAGGGAATTGAACCCAGGGTATCAGGCCTTTAACCAAGGAGACATCTACCCAGCCCCAACATTTTAAATAAATTTATTTATTTATTTAGCTTAAAATTAAATTTCAAAATATATCAAAGCCTTCCTACCATTTCCTTCTGTGTGTGGCACTTGATTTCTTTCACATGAATATCTCTAGCCTAGATTTAGCACAACCATTTTCTAGAAATTGTTCACTTTTCAAATCCCCTTCTCAGTGAGATCTCTCCTAACTGCATAAATGAAAATTGATTACTTCCATCATTTCCACATCATTCTTATTGTCTTCACAGCACTGTCACCATACAAATCACCTCCTTCATTCATCTATATATTATTTTGTCTATTTCTATCATCAAGGACTTAACCTCCATGGAAGCAGAGACTTGGCCTGTCTTCCTCACTGCTGACTGTGTAAAGCAGTGTCTCAAACAGAGTAGACACTCAACGGGTACTTGCTGGTTATGAAAATATCCACTGGATTGTTTTCACTTAAATCTGCACAGATTAGGGTGATACGTGAAGCTAAAACTATCATACAGATGCAAGATACAAATTCTCTTCCAACATTCATTTTAAAGCATTTTTCATAAGAAACATTTTATTTACAAAACCTTTTCCTATGACTTCTCTATGAAGAAACAACATGAATCATTTTAAAGTGAGCATTTCTCTTAAAATAAGTTTAGAGAAATGGATTTCTTTTCAATGGTATTTTTGCCCTTCACCTTTCTGTTAAATAGAAACTCATGGTGCACTTATATTGCTACCTTTTCTATGTTTCTTTATCTTAACTCTACCGTGGAACATTACACTTGAGAAAGTCCTGACAAACCTCCAATAGAAAACACACGAGTAGTAACACGTGTAGCCTTGTTGATCTTCCAAAACCATCTGTTTCTTAGCATAGAGTCACAGTGCACCTGATGGTGAACTTTCCACTGTGTTCATGAATATGGTCCAAGGTGATCCCTGTCTTCATATGAGTTCTTCCAAAAAGTGAGCTTAAATAGAAGCCACTTCATTAGCACAAAAGTCTAGGGAATTATGAGTAAAGGAGTGGAGAGAAGAAGAAGGAATATAAGAAATAATATTAGGGTTTTATAGCACTGGATTAGAAGAATCGATTACCAAACCTTGAAAACTCCTGTGTTCATTAACCAGGAAGACATTGTTTTCTTGGAGGAAAGAGAAATGATTGACTATCTCTGCTCTCCATTAGTCAGAGGTTTATTCTGCAAATGGGAAATTTCCAGCTGACAAGCATCTGTTCCTTCTTATTGGCCACTTGCGTTTCTGGGCTGTGCTTTGCTAAATGCCCAGTCACTTCCTTGAACTTTTGTGTCTCCGTTAACAAACAAGCCCAATGGCAGAAAGAGGAAGTCTCACAGTGAGGATAAAGTAGGACAGGGTCAGGTTATGCCTTCACAAAATCTTCATAAACCCATGTAGGACTGGCCACTTGGATGTGCACAACAATGTCATGATCTCCCGTGCTTTTGATACATCCACTTTCCCCAATGTTCACTCCTCCCAATAACCATATAAATCTAAGAAAAAGCAGTGCTCACAGAAATTGAATTTTAAAGCAGTTCAATAGGAAATGTCTACACTTAGAGGAAAATACTTCCTTTGTTGCCTTCCAGCTCTCCCCAAGAGCTCAGAGTATCCAAGCATTTTCTATACACTGACTTCAGAGGAGAAGCCAGAAAACTCAAGATCAGTGACTTTTCTATTGAACTGTGTTCTCAAAACTTCTAGGAATCAAATGATAGAAAATGGTGGGGAGAAAGTAAGCAGAAGGAAGCAGTAGCTATTGCAAGTATCTCTAAGTACTGTGCATGATTCCTTTAGATTCTACTCAAAGACATTCCTGCCATCAATACTCAAACTATGGCCCACAGAAAAGGAAACAATGGATGCTAATCCAGGAGACAAATATTGAAATCAGGTGCATAGATCTCCAACAAAAAGACACAAGCAAACATTCATACAAGTAAATTTGAAAACTTGGTGCTATATTTGCACAGGATTAAATGTGCTCTCCCCCAAATCCATGTACTGAAATTTAATCCTTATTTTGAGATCATCAAAGGACAGAAACTTAGTCCAACTACATTAAAAGCAGTAGTGCCTTGAGGAGTGTAGCTAAGATCAAAATCCTCAGGGCAGAACTCTCGTGGTTAAATTCTGTAGGGGCACTACGGGAAGAAAGAGAGGCTGAGAGACACATGTGGGCTCCAGGTAGCTGGCCATGGCATGTCCCACATCACATGATATGAACCCTTGGACCTCCACAACTGTTCCATATGGTGTCACTGTGATATTCACAATGTAAAACTGAATAAAACACATCATTAAAGTCAAGTACCATAAAAGAACTACAAGGAAGTGTGAGCCACAATAGTATTTCAACAGGTCTGGATGTCTTCCTCCAAATGGCAAGAGATAATATCATTATCAAGAGTTTTTGATAAAGTCTTAGAGTTGAAAGGCACTTTCTGGCATTGTGCACCACAATACCATAACCTAAAGAGGTTAAAGGCTATTTGACGTGTCCAAAGTGAAACAGGAAACCAGGGCTCCCACAAAATCAGACTGGCAATAGCTTTCCAATGACTTTGGTGATTTAAATTACTGTGGGAAATACCAACCCCATATTTTCCTCAGGAAAAAACATTAAATTAATTCAAGCATGAAAATAGGCTTCTCTATGATTTTGAATTATTTGTCTATATGATTAATAATGCTTCAGACAAAAATCCATTTGCAAGGAAAGCCGTATCACTTTTGATATTTGTGTAAAAATCTCGTTAGTTCAAATACGATTTATCGATGTGATATAAAAGTGGTAAGTCAAATCAAATCCAGGAAAGACCGTCTGCTACTCCCTCTTTTGTTCTATACTATTCAAAGGCTCCCATAAATGCTAAATCTATATCTATTCATAGAACGATGAACTGCCAGCCTCTGATGTAATGCACCACATTAGCTATATTGACCAGATCACTGCAGAATCTTGGCAAGGTTGCATGCACCTGTTAGGAAGCTAATTCATTTGCAGTCAGACACATATTTATGCTTTATTTATATCTATTGGACAAAAGATTATTAAACAGATTAGATGTTAAGAGCACATTAAAAGGTCTGACAGGAGGTAGAACAGAACTTCAGGGTTAAAACTTGGTTGTCTTTCACCTCGACCCCTGCAGCACTCTGACCAAACTTGGAAGATGCAGCCTGGTAGTTTAGCCATCATATTTGTTGGGCAGAAGCAGAAGGTTAACAAGAGAGAGAGAGAGAGAGAGAGAGAGAGAGAGAGAGAGAGAGAGAGAGAGAAAGCCTTGCCCTATTGTTAACACAATAATAAACAACTCCATTTTGTCTTGTTTCAACACATCGGTAGCATTTCTTTCTCTACACACTGGCTGTACCAGAATTGCCCCTGCCTGTGCCACAGGGCTCCTGAAGGAAACCTGAAGACCTGGGCTGATTTACATTGACTCCTGGTGACCTCCCTGCAGGCAGAGCCCTGCGGATGCCCCTCAGGAAGAACAGGTAGAGTTTAAAACACACGTTCTGAAAGTATAATATTTTTAAATTGTCGGAGTTAGGAGAAAAAGAAGTGAAAATTATGACTCAAATAATTCGTTTCTTCCAAAGCGCCTCAAGAGTCTCCAGAAATATTTAGCAACACTCCCACTGCATTTGTATTATTTAGATTTATTTTCCTTGGAACACAGTCATTTCTTTCCCACCCACATGTCCAAAGCCTCCTCATTAGCCTCAGAACATCACATGGCAGATGGTGATGGCTTCTTCTTCATGAGACAATGTCCATTGTCAAATTGTAGGGCAATTTTACACTGTGCTGGAGACATTTGACAGAGCAGCTTCCTGGTTTCAACATGGCAGAAAGCTTGAGCCTACTTATTGGGCCGAAGGGATCCCATGCTCCTGGCTGAGACCTTCCTACTGTAGAAGATGTGCCTGTCCCTGATGTGTTTGAGCAGCTTTTGAACTCTGTTCCATTTATATCTAAGTGATTCTGAACAGAACACTGTTACAGGAGGCAGTTTTGAAGTGATTGTAGTTATCACTGTTTTTATATTTGGTTGGACAGTTGTTTATTTTTCTTGGCTTATAGGCTAATTATAAATACCATATATTTTAGATGAGCACTATTTTTATAAACACAGATAGAAATTCCTTTTCTTTTTCCTCCCCTTCTGCAGAAATCTAATCTCTAATGAGAGTAAACTAACAAATGTTTTGGAAATACAAAGGGCCAGAATTATTAATTTTATTTTTTAGGTAGTAAAATCACAATAAGCAGCATCCACTAAATAAATATCTGTTAATCTGAGATGCATGTAGGCTATGAACTTCACTTGACATCAGCAGGAACATATAAATAAATTCATGGCTTTGTATAAAAGAATACCACTCCTGAGTTATTCCTTAGTTCAAACATAACTTCAACATTGTTTCATTTATTTCTAAAACTCAGACTTTTTTCAAGTATCTGTCTCTAAAATACAATCTTTTGATACCTGTTAAGCTTAGTTTTATGAAAATTTATTGAGCACCTACTAAGTTCTAATTATACGAAAAGTAGTTAAGATCTACATTTGTGTGAAACTTGAAGAGAAATCCAGTATTATTTGAAGGGATAAGCAAAATGAAGAGGATCAGGAAAGTTTTCATATAAAAAATGAGATTCTGCATGTGTCTTAAAAAAATCAGTGTGAGGACAGGATGGGGATGGCTGTGGATAAAATGAACTAAGCACAACTTTGGATTTGAATCCCCAAATCATACTATAGAAAACAGAAGCTGTGACAGCCTTTTTTTTTTGGTATTTCGAGGGTCTCACTCTAGTCCAGGCTGACCTGGAATTCACTATGTAGTCTCAGGGTGGCCTTGAACTCATGGCAATCCTCCTACCTCTGCCTCCAGAGTGCTGGGATTAAAGGCGTGTGCCACCACGCCTGGCTGTGACAAACTTTTATATTCCTGGTGTACCTATGGTGAGAAGGGACATGGAGATGAGACTTTTCTGGAAGCTTGAAGATCAGATGAACTGGAGCAGGCAGAATTGATCAATATAGCAAGAAAGAGAAACCCTGCCTCAAAGGAGGTAAAAGGAAAAGATAAGCATCAATTCCCAAAAGTTGTCTTCTGAGCACAAAACTGTACACACACACACACACACACACACACACACACACACAGAGAGAGAGAAACTCCATACAAGCAACACACCCCTCCAATAAAAAAATACATGAAAATAAAAGCATCTTGAGTGTGATTTCACCAGATAGATCTAGCAGATCTGAGAGATCAATGAGAACAGTGGTACAGTGTGCAGCTGAAAGGGTATACATAGCAAGGTCTTTTAATACGACCTAAGAGTGATAATGGGGACCAGAAGTCAAAAACATTTGCTAAGCAATTGTTAAGAGTGTTCATTTTCATGATGTAAGAACTTGGATGCTATCAAAACCTTTTGCTTATGTATGTATGTTTATTCATTTTAAGCAAGTGTGATCTACAATCTGTATACTGGGAAAACAATCTTGCTAGCACAGAGCAAAGTTACTTTAGAAGGAAAGGCAATGAGATTGAAAGACCAGTGTGAGAAGGCATTTTTATAGTGATCTAGAATGAATAGCAACATAGGATGCTAACAAAATGACAAGATTTAAAAACAAAACATGTTGGGCCTCAGCCTAATTGAATAACCTTAAGCTAAATTTTAGAATATGGGATAAAACTGGATGTGGTGGCACACACCTTTAATCCTAGCAAGGGCGTGGTGGCACGCACCTTTAATCCTAGCAAGGGCGTGGTGGTTCACACCTTTAATCCCAGCACTCCTTTAATCCCAGGAGACAGAAGTAGTAGCTGATAAACCTTGATCCTGTTTGTTGAAATCTGTGTAGCTGATAAACCTTGATCCTGCTTGCTGAGTTTCATTTTACTGGCAATAACCCCGCCTCCTGATGTAACCAACTACCCTGCTGAATGGCTCCCACCAAAAAGTTTGAATCTTTTTTTTTTTTATAAAAAAAATAAAAAAAAAAAAGAAATGACTTTCTTAGTACCTGGCAAGTTTACTCGGACTACTATAAATTCCTTTTTAATGAACCTTCTACCATCTTAATATTTCTTTGGTTATTCCACTATTACTAGGAAAATGAGGTGTTTATTAAAATATAATAACATATACGCATTTTATTACAGATATTATATAATGGTTCATTTTTGTGTCCAGCCTATAAAAAAGTCATTTTTCTTTTTTTTTTTTTTTTTACTTTATTGTCCATAATGAGTTACAACATTTAGTGGGCAAACAATGAGTTGTTATCCCCAATTCCCCGCTGCCCTCACCTCCCCCCTCCACTGGATAACCTCCTCCATGGGTCTTCTGGATCAGTCCTTGTGAAAGGGGACCACGGATAGCCTAGTATTCAGCCAGGTTCTCCTGGCCATGCCTCTGGATAATCTCCCCCACCACGGCTCTTACAATCTTTCCGCCCCCTCTTCCACATAGTTCCCTGAGTCATGGTGGATGAGTATTAAGGCTGCTTTAAGGTTGTGAGCTTAGAGGTCTTTGTGTCAAAATCATTGGTTTCTGTCTCACTGGCTTATCCTGTGTTGATTTAATGGCTGTGGCTGTGGGCCCCTTGTTCATCCC
>PVHP010042646.1:0-14986 GCA_004024765.1 Zapus hudsonius
ATGCATGGGCCACTTTGTGCATCTGGCTTTAGTGGGCACTGGAGAATCAAACTCGGGTCTTTCTGCTTTATTAACAAAAGCCTTAACTGCTAAGCCATCTCTCCAGCCCCAGAATTTGTTTTTTTAACCAGACAAATTTTGACCTTAAGTATTTAACTTTTCAAGCGAGTATGTCCTGAGAAAACAGCATGCTAGTTTGCATAGTATTTGATTTTTCTGTGGAAGGTGGTGCTATACAGTCTGAGATTTTTTTTTTACTCTTTCATGCCACTAAATAAAAATTATCACTGGAAAACCCAAAATTGAGGAAGAAAAGTAAAAGTGCCGAGCAATACCCAAATATCTTGGCCAGCGTGTTCTCGATTTTTTTGAAATCTGGTCGTTTTTCGGGATCTTCCTCCCAACAGCTCTTTACGAGTAGGTACACCTGCGCGGGAAAGGGAATGAATTACTTCAAGGGACCGTAAACTCCAGAAAGATTTGTGTCCCAGCTTTCCCCTTTGTGGGCGGCATGAAGGCAGGGAAGACTTTATAACTATCTGCAATGGTGACTTAAACTTACCCAGCATTCCCCTAGGGTGAAAGCCATGAAAACTAACATCAGCTTGGATGAGGCTGGGCTGTGGGAAGGGCTATATGCTTTATAGGAGTTTGCAAGGATTATGGCAGGGAGAATAGACAAATACAGGGGCTCTATGAATACAAGACAGATGACGGTCTGTAAGTGGTTCACAGCAGAAGTCAACAATAGACTCACCCGGGGAACAGGGATGACATTTCTTGTGTCAGGGCCCCATCCCAAGATGTCTTGTGAACGTGAAGTATGTTCCCAATTTTGCATAGGCAAAAGAAAATAGTATATTGAGTTTCTCACATAATTGTAATGTGCAGGTGCAGTGGAGAAAGGAGAGACAGAGGGCAGCCGTTGGGACCCTCATCTCATCTACCACCATAAGTTTGTGTGTGGTAAACATGTTTTCACATGTGGATTGTGTGGAGCACGTACATGTGTATGCATGTGTGAGGGGACAAGTGTGGGGCACATGTGTGCAGGTGCACTTGGAGGCCAGAGGTTGGCATCAGGTCGTCCTCAATCCCTCCCTTAACCTGTCTCACTGTCCTGCTAGACTGGCAGGCTGGGAAGGCCAGGGTTGCCCTGGTCTCTGCCTCCTGAGCACAGGGCTGCAGATGTGTGCCACTATGCCCAGCATTAAGGAGGATTCTGGGGAGCCAAACTCGGGTTCTTCTGTTGGCATAGCACTATACTTACTGAGCCTTGCTGATAGACTGTGGTTGGTGAAAAAGGAAGGTGGAAACCCCTTGTTTAAATAAAGTATGCACTTCATCCCCCGGTAAAACCAGGCTTATAAATGACACTGCATGCTACCCCTATGCGCTCACTCTCTCTAGTGATGTCCCTTCCTTGGCAAGAGTTCTGAAGATTACCTCCCAGCTGATGCGGTGGAATGCAGACCGCTCTGTAGGCACTGCTGAGGATCTAGGTTCAGTCCTGCATTCCACTGGGACCACCTACGGTATCTTTGCCTCACTGCCACTTCCAGAACCACTCAATACACCAATGAGTAGAGGCTGAAAGTGCTGGTGTAACATCTTTTCATCCCGTGGAGACACGGTCTGACCTCTCCATCCGTATCTTTGAGCTCTGTTTCTGCCTGGTTGGATGGGACGAGCTTCATATCAAAAATATTCAGGAGATATACAGGATACCTTGCCACAAGGACTAATACAGACAGCCCACAGAGGAGGATATACAACTGATCAGGGATGGGGAGGGGGGAATTGGGGAATTCGGGATAACAACGCATGGTTTGCCCACTAAATAATGTAACTCATTATGGACAATAAATATATATTAAAAAAAATATTCAGGAGAAACACTGAGTCTAGACACTGAACAGACAGACTTTTTTTCCTTGTCATTTCCTAAACAATACAGGGTAACGATTATTTCCATAGAATCTACATGGTCAGTTTCCGTACGGTTTGTATAACCCAGAGGTGACTCCAAGCATCTGGGGGCTTGCTCATAGGTTATTTGCTAAGACTCCATCATTTTATTTAAGGGCTCGATCATGTAAGAAGTGCAGTGTCTGCTGGAGTTTCTTCCTCTTCCTCTTCCTCTCTCTCTCTTGCCTCCTCCTCTCCTCCTCTTCTTCCTTCTTTTCCTTCTCTTCTTCTTCCTCCTCCTCCTCCTTCTTTTTGGTGATCCTGGTTATTAAACCCAGGGCTTTGAATATGCTGGGGACTAACTCCACTATTCAGCCCTATCTGTGGGATTTAAAAAATAGAATTTTCCTCCTACACATCAAACACCCTTGTTTGCTTTCTTTACTTGTTCAGACACAGTGTCTTGCTATGTAGCCCGTGATCCTCCTGCCTCATCCTCCCAATTGCTAGGATTGTATGCTTGACCCAACATGATTGGCTTTCCTTTATCAAAGACTTAAAAAGTTAAGCAAATGCAGAGAGAAAATTCCATTTCCTTCAGAAGAAGGGTAAAAAGAAACAAAGCACATTTCTGTATTTTCTAGAGAATTCCTTTCTTCCTTATTTCTCCTTTCCTTCCTTTTTCCTTCCTTCCCTCTTTCTTTTCTTCCTTTTTTCTTTCCTCTCACCCTCCTATCTTTCATTCTTTCCTTCCACAGGGTCTTATGTAGTAGCCCAGGCTGGCCTCAAAGTCACTGTGTAGCTGAGGATGGATGACCTTTATCCTCCTGTCTCCACTTCCCAAACTGTGGGATTACAGGTATGTGCCTCCACATGAGTGAGTTTAGTAAAAATTTAAACAGATTTTAAAATTCCTTTAGTGCCAGGCGTGGTGGCACACACCTTTAATCCCAGCACTCGGGAGGCAGAGCTAGGAGGATTGCCATGAGTTCAAGGCCAGCCTGAGACTACATAGTGAATTCCAAGTCAACCTGGGCTAGAGCGAGACCCTACCTTGAAAAACCAAAAAAAAAAAAAAAAATTCCTTTAGTGTCTAAAACAGTGTTAGCTAGTAAATTAGATTATATATAGTGATACTACTTTGAGCTTCTTATCTGTATAAGTGAGTTTGTTTCATTTGTTTGGGCATTTTGAGTGGTTGGGGGGACATAGGCTTTCATGTAGACTGGGCTGGCATGAAACCTAGGATCCTCTGCCCTCTCCCTCCCAAGTGCTGATTTTACTGGTGAACACCAGTATGCCTGGCTCACATTTCTTCCTGAATCAGTGGAAGTGCTTAGAAACATCATGAGTATATTACGTGCATGTCTTGTTCTTTTGCTCATATAGATGGAGACTGTGATGTGGGTTTCAGCGGCCAGCTTGCTCCTGAGCTGGGGGAAGAGGGGAAAGGCATGGGCCATGAAGGACCCTGAGAGCAGATCCAAAGATACTTGTGTTCTCCCTTCAGTCTGTAACCGTCATCCAACACCCCTCCCTCCTTCTTTAGGAGAGAATTCCAAGACTCCCAGTGGGTAACAAACTGTTGGAAGTACAAAACCCAAAACCCTATACATACATTCCTATGATCAAATTTAACCTCTATATTAGGCACATTTATATTTAATCTATATTAATTGGGCACATTTACACTTGTGGTACATTATTAAATGTATAGAATAAGGGTTACCTGAATTCAAGCTTTTCGTACCTCAACATTTAGTCTAATGCCCTAGACACCTGCAGACTGAGTAACGGGAGGGGGAGGAATACAGTGTGGATATGTTACGCAGTGTCATCACGCTACTCAAAATGGTCTGTGAGTTAGACCTTATGAATTTTTTATTCTGGAACTTTCTATTTAGTAATTTCAAAGCTGTGGTAGATTGTGACAGGAGGCACTACATGAAACAGGGACAGAGTCCTCACCTCCAGCTCCTTTTCCTCTGCCATTTCCAGGAATAAATCTGGGCGGAAGGGCTTAATTCCATCGGAATTTTCCACTCTGTAAATCTTCTCTGATTGGATGAGAATAATTCAATTACAAGAAGAATCCACCATGAAGAAGTTTCAACACATCTTGAATGAGTTCTTCCCCTTACCCCCAAGGAGTGCTACAGAGCCTCAGATAGCCCTGCCTTGGATAGAAGGTAAATGAAGGTCTTATTCCACTTGTAAACCATAGGTAACCTTACAGGTAGGGGACTAACCTTCTGGAATGCATTTCAGACCGTTCAGTAGGCTTCCTCTGTCCTACACACCAAACCTCCCCTATCCTTCCATCACCCTCGCCTCCAAGGGAGTCATGAGTAAGCCCATCATAAAAGCTTAGTAAATGAAAGCTGAGGTGGTTTCCACTGGGTGTGTGTGACTAAAAGCTGAGCTCTTTGTAAAAAGTAAATATCTGTGTTGTCTTCTTAGATGGAGAGTTAGTGCAGGTGTTCCGCAGATATTTTTATTTCATTGTGGTGATCAGAAAGAAAGGAACCTGACCAGGGAGGTTTCCTGTTTTGTTTGATCGCTTATATTTTGTTTCTTTGAGCTAGGACGTCATGTAGCCTAGGCTGGTATTCTTTGAAGTCCAGGTGGGCCTTGAACTCGTGATTCACCTGCTTCCACCTCCCAGGCACTGGGTTTACAGGCATGTACCCTAGTAGCCAGAAAAAAAGACTCTTTAGCCCTAATCCTGGCCGTCATGACAACTAGCAGTGACCATCATGCTGCCTATTGCTTTTCAGGGCACCTCAATATTGGATCCTTGCAAAAAAAAATTTTTTTTTTGAGGTACGGTAGTCCAGACTGACCCGGCACTCACTCTGTAGTCCTAGACTGGCCTCAAACTCACAGCAATCCTCCTACCTCTGCTTCCAGAGTGCTGGGATTAAAGGTGTGCGCCACCACGCCCAGAGATCCTTGCAATTCTTGTGGTGCCCACTACAAGCCACTACTCTTGGAGATGAGGGACCTGAGATATGGTCCCTGCCATCAGGGTCTCTAAACCCAGAAGGCAGGTGGCCTGGCTCCCAGCAGGGACCCACAAAGGTGTTCAGAGTTACCTTTCTGGTCCCTGCAGCTGAGCGTGTAGAAGGTTTCTTTCCGCAGGATGATCTCTTGGGCGATGATCCCAAAGCTGTATACGTCTCCTTTCTGAGAGACGCTGGCTTGACGCAGGTGCTCCGGAGCCGTCCACAGGTCTGTGCACAGAGACACAGGCATGGCAAGGTTGGGGTGTGTGTGGGGGGGTGGCTGTGGGTTCCCAACACACTTTACTTCTGTTTCTTCTTCTTTTTTCCCATCCAGGGCCTTGCACGTGGTAGGCAAGCTCTATACTTAGCTATGTTCCCAGCCCTTTGGGAGGCCTTCTCTTAAGTCCCTACACACAACCTATAGAACCCAGGACGCTAGAATGCATATGGTCACCAGCTGTTGAGGAATTTATGCTAATTCTAGTAAAAGGAGATAGACATCTTTTTTTTTTTTTTGAGGTAGGGTCTTGCTCTAGTCCAGGCTGACCTGGAATTCACTATGTAGTCTCAGGCTGACCTTGAACTCATGATGATCCTCCTACCTCTGCCTCCTGAGTGCTGGGATTAAAGGTGTGCGCCACCACGCCCGGTGAGAGACATCTTTAAACTTATTGTGAAATCCCAGTATTTCGGTGAGCTCATGTACCCCTATGTTATGATCCTGAAAACGTTTTCCCTCAAGCTTTCCTTAGAATTAGGGCCAGGTGGGAAGAAGTGTTCAGGAAATACATGTTGAGTGAATGCTGAAAATATAAATGGTTGAGGAATTTGTTTACTTATTTTTCATATATTTTATTTATTCATTTTCAAATAGAAAGATGAGAGAGAGAGAGAGAGAGAGAGAGAGAGAGAGAGAGAGAGAGAGAGAGAGAGAACCTTGTGGGTCTGGTTTATGTGGGTCCTGGGGAATTGAACCCAGGGCCTTAGGCACTGGAGGCAAGTGCCTTAACCACTGAGCCATCTCTCCAGCCCAAATTTGTTTATTTTTAATAATTTTTCAGTGCTGAGGAATGATCCAGAGCTTTTTATAAGCACTCTACCAATGGACTTTGTACCCAGCCTGAGAATGAAGAATGGGACATGAAGCTATGAAGTCTTTAATAAGCAAGTAAATATAGGATTAAGTATATTAATGTTTTCAATGTTTATATTATAGTATATTATTTCTACTTTAAATTTTATTATTCTTTTTAATATTTTTCAATATGTAGTTACTATTATGGTATATATCTAAAGAGTGCCCCCTCCAAAATGCTCATGTCCTCAAGGCTTTGTATCTGTTGGTAGCATTATTTGGGAGCCACTGGAAAATTTAGGAGATGGGACCTGGCTGATTTGGTGACTGGAAGTGTGTCCTTGGGGGCTGCATCTGGCCTGGCCACTTCTGGTCTCCTTTTCTGTTTTCTGGCTGCCATGGCAACAGCTTCCTCCTACACCTGCTCCCACCACCATGGTGCTCAGCCTCTCCTCAGCATGAAAGAAATGCAGCCAGACATGGACTAAACTCCCTGAAGAAAATATTTTGCAAGCTGTGGTGGCACATGTGGGCCTTTAATCCCAGCACTTGGGAGGCAGTGGTAGAAATGCTGTGAGTTTGAGGCCAGCCTGAGATTACAGAGTGAGTTCCAGGTCACCCTGGGCTAGACTGAGATCCTACCATGAAAAACTAAAAAAATGCAAACAACAAAAACATAAAATATTTCTTCTTTTTACATTGTTTAGCTCAGGAATTTGTGACAGAAATAAAAACCATGACAAACACAGCTATGATGAGGAGATAAAGATTGCATATTTAAACAAGAAGTATCATTGATATTTTTCAGCATGATGTACTGATAGCTTCAAGCTAGCTTCTGCACACAGGAGGGCTTTCTCTCTTGAGTGTCTGTGTGTGTGTGTGTGTGTGTGTGTGTGTGTTCATGTGTGTGGGAATATGTCTGTGCATGCATATGTGTGGGTGAGGGGGGTACATGCATGTATATATGGTGGTTTGCATTGGCTCTCTTCTTTGATCTCTCTCTACCTTATTTGAGACAGGGTCTCTCACCTGAACCCAGCTCCCCAGTTTGTCTGGTTAACGAGCCCGTTTACTCCAGGGATCCGGTCTCTGCCTCCCAAGCTCAGGAGAGCTGCTGGGTGCCAGGCATCTGAGTTCAGATCCTCATGCTTACTTACAGGGCAAGTGCTTTACCAATGAGCCATCCCCCAGCCCCAGGAGTGTGCTCTTTGGTGCCCACAGTATTCTTTAAAAAAAAGGAATGCATGCAGCTTCCTCACTTGTTCTGCATCCCTGCCTCTCTCATGCGTTATAGTCCCCTTCGCAGAAGTGGAATGCCTGTGTTCAGCTCCTGCAAACACTTGTGTCTCGGACCCCTTGACACACCGTATTTAGCAATTGCAGAGGGAATACAATTCAATTTCCTTTGACATCCCTTGGAAAGTGTTTGGGATCACTGAGCTCATTGTAAAACTGTTCCGAGGTTTCTCTCTCCAGCAGTGTCAATGACCACCGTCCAGAGCTCATCAGAAGTGTATCCACCAATCCACTTAAGATGAGAAACTTTCTTTGTTCTCTACCCAAAAGTACTTCACCCTTTGGAATTCTTATGGATATTTGCAAGTTGTATAGCATTAATCCTAAAGCTTTGAGGTCCTTGAAGAAGTAAGTAAACCCATTTAATGCTAAAACTTCAGGCTACCAACAACACAGACAGGCAGCTACAACTGAGTGACATCCAGGAGGATGGGCTTGACCTGCATTTCATCAGGTTCGTGTTGTGGTGAGTCACTTGTTGAAGATTTGTGCCATTATATCATAAGCCACACTTGGTGTCATGGCACATAGGTAGGGATCCTGTCCCTCCTGAAAGCAACACATTCAGCTCCCCTGTCCCCAGTCTCAGAGACCAACTGACCACTGTCACATCACCTAAATCATATATTAACTGGGCCTGTTGTGTTTCCAGATGCTTCTTATTTAGAAATATCTTTGGGACTTTTCAAAAACCTAACTCAGCCCCAAATACAATATATATATATATATATATATATATATATATATAGTCTCTTAGTCTAGTTTGGTGATATTATCTGTGTTAATACAATACCTCTGTTTCCCCTACTCCCCCACAAAGGACGGCAGGCTGAAGTTTTACCTCAGACACCTCTCACCCCCAACCTGTGATCGATCAGCATTAGCAAACTTCTGTGCCTCGTTCCCACCCCACACCTCACCCTCTGTAAAAACACCTGGCACAAAGCAGGTCTTCTACAAGAACTTGGCAGGTAAAGTCCAGTGTCATATTATATGTCACATGACTGTGGAAATAGAAGAGGTTTGCAATTTTTCTTCTATTAAAGAAAAAAAAAGGGATCACAAAATAGAATTAGAAATAAGCATTCCGATTTTGGCTCTAGGTAGTGTGTTGAGGCTGTGTGAGATCTGTGTTTCTGAGGTGATTTAACTGAGACTCCCAATGAAGAGGGGAGAAGTGTTCGACATGAAATACTTTTATGTTTTACATATTGTGTGTCTTCATGCTGTCTTTTTAAAGCCTCACCAGTCCTGAAAATAAATAAGGCTATATTGCACTGGTAAGAGCTTCTAAAACAATCATGTCTTGTTGCACAGATAAATGGATGAGGAAATCCAGGATGGAAAATGGACCTCCTGCTTTGGACTCTGTCTTCTTGGGGAAAACTCAGCCTCTCCAAGTCTCAATTCTGTCTCCTACAAAGGCCAAGGGTTCAGCAAGATAAAAAAACCCCTCCTGCCCCTGATCTTCCGTGTCTTTCCCAGTTCTGCTCCCGAAGGTCTGTGTGTTCTAGCTTTCTCACTCATCTCTAGGGACGAGGACAATGTCCACAGAGAACATCTGCTACCTCCGAAAAGCCCTCACTGGTTACAAATGCGAGGTGCTGGAGAATGTGTGAACATTCTCCATGGGCCTAAGTTTTGATTTTGTTGTCCATATCATTATTTCCCGAATGCCCAAGGTGGACTGGACAATTCTTTTTTAAAGGACGGGTGTCAGCAAAAGCTTCATGTGTACAGACCTTTCTTGGGAGGTAAAATGGAATTGCAACCAAAATCGGTGATCTTCACCACCATCCGGCTGTCCACCACGCAGTTGGTGGATTTCAGACGCCCGTGGACTTCGATTTTACTGGAGTGTAGGTACGACATCCCCTGTGGTTTTTTCAGATGACAGGGAAACAGAAAGGTAAGATACACTTGTGGGGGAGGGGCTTGATTAATCTAAAGCAAGAAGTGATAATGTGCAGCCATTTAGGCATACTCAGATTTTAGATTTAGCGCTATTGATCTCTCGCTTTAAAAATATTGTTGAGGACTGAAGAGATGGCTTAGCTGTTAAGGCGTTTACCTGCAACGCAGGACCAGAGTTTGATTCCCCGGTGCCCATATAAAGCCAGATGCACAACGTGGCGTATGTGTCTGGAGTTCATTTGCAGTGGCTGGAGGCCTTGGCACGCCCATTCTCTCTGTCTGCCTCTCTTTCTCTTTCTCATAAGTAAATAAATTTTTATTTTTGGTTTTTCGAGGGAGGGTCTCCCTCTAGCCCAGGCTGACCTGGAATTCACTCTGTAGTCTCAGGGTGGCCTTGAACGCATGGTGATCCTCCTACCTCTGCCTCCCGAGTGCTGGGAGTAAAGGCGTGCACCACCACGCCCGGTAATAAAATATTTTAAAAAAATATTGTTGAAGCCGGGCGTGGTGGCACATGCCTTTACTCCCAGCACTTGGGAGGCAGAGGCACATAGAGTGAGTTTGAGGCCAGCCTGAGATTACATAGTGAATTCCAGGTCAGCCTGGGCTAGAGTAAGACCCTACCCGGACAAACGAAAAAATAAAAAATAAAGATATTGTGAAAGCCTTACTATGTGCCTATAAGCTGTTAGGTGTATTTAGATAGCTCAGTAGAAAGGAAATTGTCTGACATCTCTGGGTAAGTAGAATAAGAGCTAAGACTGATCATGTGTGTGGGGGGGTGTTACTGATTTTGCTTCTCACTTATTTGGTCTACAATCCTGTGTCGCTCCTCTCACCTCCATCTAGAGATATGAATATAGGACTTGCATTTATGAATGGAGGCTGGGTTAATTATTTTCTAAAACTGAGCAGATTTCTTTCCATTTGGAAATAGAAAGAGTTCATTCCTTGTCATTGGAAAGGGGGGTCTAACTTTTGGGAAGTCTGCTGCCCTCTGGTGGCCAAAGTGTCACAGTAGGAACTCTTCAGCCTGCTTTGCAAGAGAGCCCTGTGGGGCAGATAGTTTATATTCGCATTTTCCCAACTGATTCTGACCCAACGTGACTTTCAGATAAGTCTGTAAAAAGATTGAATTTTCTTCCATCTTCAAACGAGGGTCTGCTTACCTGAGTCCACTTCTTTTTTATATTACATCTGAGAATTTTCATGTCTAAATTTATTACTGCTTTGGGCAAAACAGTTGCTTGGGTTTAATATCGCCTCATATAAAGTTGAGGATTGTGTTGTCTTCGCTACAGTTTTCCATGGTTTTGATTTCTTTTTTTAAAATATTTTATTTATTCATTTTCAAGCAGAGAGAGAGAGAGAGAGAGAGAGAGAGAGAGAGAGAGAGAGAGAGAGAGAGGGCACCAGGGCCACCACCTTGTGGGTCTGGCATACGTGGGTACTGGGAAATTGAACCTGAGGCCTTAGGCACTGGAGGCAAGTGCCTTAACCGCTAAGCCATCTCTCCAGCCCCATGGTTTTGATTTCTGACAAATCTATGAAAATGTATGGCCTATGCCCCAAATACAAATATCATCATATGTACCATATCCTAAACACACATGTCAATTCATGAAAATCTTCCCACCTGAAGGAACTCCTATGGTTAGTATTTTATAGCTGAGACCACACAGTGAGGTCTAGTGACTTGCAAGATCTGTTTTCCTCTATTTCATTTTCATAAATGATTTCTGCATTCAGAGGTCTCTTACCTTAGCAATATCATATAAGACAGAGATCTTAAACTCCCAATCCATGAATGTCCCATCGGGGTAGGAAATGGTGTCATTTAGAACTTCCTGGGTAAAAGGGACAAGAGAAGACGTGAGAGAGACGCTGCTAAGAACAGAAGAAGGAGACATTCCAGAGAGACTGGGGTGAGCCCTGTAGCATCAGACTGTGAGATGTTTGGCCAGAAACACATGGGAACTCCACAGTCCTAGGTCTCATGACCATATGCTGTGGGGATTCTTTGACTGGAAACAGTCAGCAAATGCGTTAGGAGATTAATTGAGTGGATATCATAGCGTGTACTTAAAAGACCCAGAGAGAGCATGGAGCTTACCAAATGCCTAGGCTACATGGCATAAAGCCTTTATGTGACTGAAATGGTGTTGGTTCACAATGACATTTCTACACACACACACACACACACACACACACACACACAGTGCACACACACACTCCATAGTCTACTGCTCTGGGGACCAAGGCAATCAGCATGAGATCAAGAACAAGGGAGAATGAGGCAATCAAGAACATGGGGGGCACCAGGTATGGGGGTGCACACTTGTGACTCTGCACTTAGGAATCTGAGGCAGGAGGATGACTGTGAATCTGAGGCTAGTTTGAGCTACACAGTGAGTTCCAGATGAGCCTGGGCTGTGAAGAAAGACCCTCTCTCAGAAGAAAAAGGCCAGGTGTGTGGCATATGCCTTCAATCTCAGCACTCGGGAGGGAGGCTGACGTACGAAGATCACCATGAGTTCAAAGCCGGCTGGGAGCTAGTGGGAGTTCTGTGTCAGGATGGGCTAGAGTGAAACTCTACCTTGAAGCCCACCCACCCCTCCAAAAAATACAAAATAGGAAGGGAAAAAAAAGACAGAAAGTCAAGAAGTATAAGTCTTCTGGTTAACACAGCCCACTGTTTGTTCTACAGGGTCTCACTCCAGCCCAGGCTGACCTGGAATTCACTCTGTAGTCTCAGGCTGGCCTTGAACTCACAGAGATCCTCCTACCTCTGTCTCCCAAGTGCTGGGATCAGAGACGTACATCACCATGCCCAGCTAGTTTTTATTGGTTTTTAAATATTTTTAAGTTTTTTGAGATGAGGTCTCACTAAGTATCCCAGGCTGCCCTGGAACTCCCTATGTAGCTGGTCATGCTTCTTCTGTCTCTGCCTCTTGAATGGTGTGTGTCACCTGGCCCAGCTGGACCAATGTCATTAAACAAGAAATTACAATTAGCAAGTTCCTTCATTAGGCTTATGCTTTTGCTGTCAACATTAACTGCTTACACTAGCTCACTCTGAAGTTTTCTAAGACCTCTGTCAGTAGGAGAGTTCTTAAGATTTTTGTGGGGACTGCTGGACTTTTAAACTAACATAACAGTTCAGCATTTTGGTTAAGCCATTAAGTAACTGTTCTCAGTGCAACAAGAAGGGCTGGAGAGATGGCTCAGCGGTTAAGGCATTTATCTCCAGTGCCTAAGGACCTGGGTTCAATTCCCCAGTACCCACATAGGCCAGATGCACAAGGTGGTGTCTGTCTGGATTTCCTCTCTCTCTCTCTCTGCTTGCAAATAAATAAATAAATAAATAAATAAATAAATAAATAAATAAATAAATAAATAAATAAAAATATTTAATAAAACAAACAAGCAAAAAAAACACTGTGTAAGCTGGGCGTGGTGGCGCACGCCTTTAAAATATTTTTTAAAAAAAGAATCTATTCTTGTTTTGGAATTTCCTTCTAGTCTTCCTTAATGTCTATTCATATAAAACATATGTACATAGTTTATAAAACTGAGAATATAATGTCTATAGGCAAGGTGACATACAATTTTCTCTCTCTTTTTATTTATTTATTTGAGAGAGTGAGAGAGAGATAAAGACGGATATAGAAAGAGAGAGAGTGGGTATACTAGGGCCTCCAGCCATGGCAAAGAACTATAGATGTGTGTGCTACCTTGTGCATCTGGCTTTACATGGGTACCGGGGAATCAAACTCAGCACCTTAACTGCTGAGCCATGTCTCCAGCCGCATCTTTTCTCTCTTTTTGCACTTCCTTGTGTGTAGTGTGCATGGTGTGGTGTTTTCTGTGTTTGCATGTGGATGTATGGATACAGCACCCAGGCATCCCTTAGGGAGGCCAGAAAAGAATGTAGATACCCCCTCCCATCACTAATCTACGTGTTGCCTTGAGACGGAGTCTCTCACTGATTGCAGTAATCGCTCATGATCCACTTCCTTTCTCCATTTGCCCCCTACGACTACACTCCTTTTCTGAATAAATTTTGGGCTTATTTGTAAAGATAAAATAGAACAGATTGGTACATCTGAAGACTCAAGGTTGGGAAGCTCATGAGACCACAAACGTGTCCCGATACCTTTCTAATGGGCAATTTGCAAGGCCTACCAAACATCAGACGATCGGAAGTGACCACGCTTCCTTACCCGGAGGGATCCTCTCTCGCAGTATTCGATTACTCCGAAGATCCTGGTGTCCAGCTTCACGGTGCCATAGAACTTGGTCAGGTTGTAGTAGTCAGACTGAAGCAACTAAGTGGACACGCATGGTTACAAGCCAGTCAGTGGAAGGGCCAGAGTCAAGGTTACTAGGCGGGAAGAGGAACTGCTCATTGTGACTTGACTGACTGTCAGCACCCACTTCTTTGACTAGGAAATTTGTTTGTTATTTGCAAGCAGAGAAAGAGAGAGAGAGAGAGACAGACAGACAGAGAGGCAGATAGAGAATGAATGAATGAGTGAATGAATGATCAGGCATGCCAGGGCCTCTTGCTGCTGCAAACGAACTCCAAATGCATACATCACTTTATTTTATTTTATTTATTTATTTGATAGAGAGAGAGGCAGACAGAGAAAGACAGAGAGAATGGGCACAACAGGGCCTCCAGCCACTGCAAACCAACTCCAGACACATGCGCCCTCTTGTGCATCTGGCTTTATATGGGCACTGGGGAATTGAACTCAGGTCCTTCTGCATTGCAGGCAAACGCCTTAACCACTAAGCCATCTCTTCAGCCCCATACATCACTTTATGCATCTGACTTTCTGTGGGAATCAAACCTGGGTCAGCAGGCTTTGCAAGCAAGCGCTGTAACCACTGAGCCATCTCCCCAGAAGTACCCACTTCTTATTAAACACAATGTCATATCCTACTCAGCAGCATTTCTTTTGCTACCAAGAGGACTTGAATTAAAATTCTACCTTCAAATACTATCAGAGTTATATTCTAGAACATCCTAGCAGATTTCCAAAATGTTTTGTTTTTTTAATATTTTATTTATTTTCAAGCAGAGAAGGGTACGGGGATGGGCATCCCTGGGCCTCTTGCTTCTGCAAACAAATTCCAGATGTAGGAACCATTTTGGGCATCTGGCTTTACGTGGTTACTGGAGAATTGAGTCTTAGGCTGTCAGACTTTGCAGGCCTTTAGCTGCTGAGTTATCTCTCCAGCCCCCAGGTGTTTTATACTGTCAAGCCTCACTCTCCAACATCTCTTGGTAGAATTTTCGATAAGAAACAAAGTTGTCCTTTTGCCTGAGGGCTTCTCTGTCAGTATCCTAATGATACCAAGGGGAACCTCAGTATTTGGGGGAAATGGAAAAACTCTAATCTCAAGAAATTCAAGTTTGGAGCAAGCAATAGCCAGGTCCTTGACTCCGGTCGCCTTCCAGCAACAGAGTCTTCTGACTGAAACCTGAATCTATCTCAAGGACGCACCGGAGGCAATTGTGTTTGTATCTTTCAGGACGCAGCGAGAGAGCTGGGGCTCATCTAACCCTACCAACCGACTGTAGGCCGATAGCTGAGATCCTGGCAAGAGAGGGGCCACCACAGTCATACAATGGAGGATCCAAATGGAACTCCGCAGAGAAAGACGAGATGAACAAGGGGCCCACAGCCACAGCCATTAAATCAACACAGGATTAGCCAGTGGAACAGAAACCAACGATTTTCGACACAAAGACCCCTAAGCTCACAACCTTAAAGCA
>PVHP010042647.1:0-14889 GCA_004024765.1 Zapus hudsonius
TTCAAAGTTATTACTGTGAGGTTTGCCATGTTGTAGAGAATACGGAGGTTGGTATCTGAGCTGTTGTTGTGATCTCTTTTCTGTTACCTTGCTTGTTCTCTGTTCCTTTCCTGGGGTCGGTTGCTTGTCTCATCTGCATGGGATATCTCATGTAGTATCTTTTGAAGGTTTGGCTTTGTGTTCAAGTAATTGTAAAGCTTATTAGTCTCGTGGAATACTTTAATTCCTCCATCAATTATGATGGATAACTTTGCTGGGTAGAGTAGTCTAGGTTGGAATCCCTTCTTCTTTAGGCCTAGAATCGCTTTGTTCCAAGCTCTCCAGGCTTTTAAGGTTTCTATGGAGAAGTCTGAAGTGATTCTGATGGGTTTTCCTTTATATGTGAGTTTCTTTTCTCTCGTTGCTCTGAGGACTCTCTCTTTTTCCTCAATGTTTTGCATTGTAACTAAGATGTGTCTTGGAGTGTTCCTCCTTTGATCCAAATTGTTTGTTGTCCTCCGTATCTCTTTCAGCTGTACATGATTATCTCTCGCCAAGTATGGTAAGCTTTTTTGAATGATTCTGTGGAAAATATGTTCAATGCCCCTAGTTTGGTTTTCTTCTCCTTCTGGGATACCCATGATCCTAAAATTAGGTCTTTTTATCGTGTCCCACATTTCCCTTGAGTCTTGTTCACTTGTTCTTTTGAATTTTGTCAGGGTTCTGATTTCTCTTGAATTCTCCTCTGTTCTGTCTTCCATGTCTGAGGTTCTGTTTTTCCAATGATTTATCCTTTTGGTAAGAGATTCTAGGGATGTTCTTATTATCTCAATATGGTTTTTATTTTCTGCAACTTCTTTTTGGGTTGCTTCTATCATGTTGTTCAGATGTGATTTCATTTCCAGGTTTGATTTCATTATTTCATTATTTCATTATTTCCTGACAGTCATTCTTATATTTGCAGATGTCTTCAGTTAATTTGGAAAGCTGGTTTTTGATACCTTCAGTTTGCTGGCTTGCCTTTAGTTCTGATATGTCTCTTCTGACATCCATTTGGTTCTCCTCCATTATATTTAGCCTGGTGGCAATGCTAATAAGCTGACTTTGTACCCTTTCAATATGTTGGTCCATCTTTTCTTGCATGACTAATATTAAGTTCTCCTTAGGATCTGTGCCTATATGGTCAGGGTTTGTGTCTTCCTGGACCTGCCTCTGTTTGCTCCCTTTAGTTGTGTTTTTGATGTCATTTGACGTGGTTTCCTCAACTGGTGTGTTATTCTTACGTTGAGGTCTGCCCATTTTGATTCCACTTGAGTTGTTTGGTGGGATGCCTATGAGAAATCTGAGTGCTGGAAAGGGCGGCTCAGACCCCTGGCGTGGGGGTTGGAAGCGGAGCCCAGGTGGTTTGGGCCTTGGGACTGCGACTGGAAGTCTGGGCAAATATGGCCCGGGGTGGGGGCTATAATCCCTGGCGGCTTGGGCCTCGGGGTGGCAGCTAGAATCCTGTGCGGCTCGGGCCCCAGGGGGCAGCTGGAATCCCGAGAGGATTGGAAACCGGGTCGGTGGCTGTGAGCCCGGGCATCTCGGGGCCCAGGGGGAAGGGTGTCGGCTGCAAGCTGGGTGGTCTGGTCCCTGGGGGATCAGCTGGAATCTTGGATGCCTGTGTGAGGCCTGGAACCCAGGCGGCTCAGCTCCTCTCTGAGGTGGAGACTAGGAGCCCTGGCGGCTGGGGGAGGCAGCTCGGGCAGCAGGGGAGTGGGACAGCTGGAAGCCCTGGCGGCTTGGAGCCTGGGGAGAAGAGGGGGCGGCTGGAAGCAGGGCGGCTCAGGCCCAGGTAGGAGCCAGTGCCCCTTGGCCCTGGGAGTGGTGGGAGCGGGAGAGGCTCAGACCCGGGAGCTGCGGGAACGTGAGCGGCTCCAACCCGGGATTGGCGGGAATGGGAGTGGCTTGAACCCGGGATCGGTGGGAACTGGAGCAGGTCGAACCCCGGATCAGCGGGAACAGGAGCGGGTCGAACCCGGGATCGGCGGGAACTGGAGCGGCTCGGACCCGGGATCAGCGGGAACTGGAGCGGCTCGAACCCGGGATCGGCAGGAACTAGAGCGGCTCGTACTCGGGATCGGCGGGAACAGGAGCGGCTCCAACCCAGGACCGGCGGGAACAGGAGCGGCTCGAACCCGGCATCAGCGGGAACTGGAGCGGCTTGAACCCGGGGTTAGTGGGAACTGGGGTTGCCTGGGCCCAGGAGCAGGAACTGCCCGGATGGGGAAGCCGCGGGATCCGGATCCGGGAGTCACGGGGGAGCGTCTCGAACCCGAGTTCGGCGGGAACTGTGGTGGCCCGGAGCCTGGGAGCAGGAACTACCCGGATGGGGAAGCCGCGGGATCCAGGAGCCTCAGGGGAGCGGCTCAAACCCGAGTTCGGCGGGAACTGGGGTGGCCCGGGGCCCGGGAGCAGGAACTGCCCGGATGGGGAAGCCGCGGGATCTGGGAGCCGCGGGATCTGGGAGCCGCAGGGGAGCGGCTCGAATCCGAGTTCAGCGGGAACTGGGGTGGCCCAGCCGGGAGCAGGAACTGTTGGGATGGGGAAGCCGCGTGGAGCTGCGGAGAGGGGAGCCACGGAGAGGGGAGCACCTCAGCCCGCAGGAGCAGGTCCTGTCAACTCGCGTTTTTGCACTCCCTCCGATGCGTCCTTGAGATAGATTTAGGTTTCAGTCAGAAGACTCTGTTGCTGGAAGGCTGCCGGAGTCGAGGACCTGGGTATTGCTTGCTTCCACAGCCTCTAGCATAGCTAAAAACCCTAACCTCTGTTCCCCCGGGGACACTGCGTGGCTTCTAGTTTGCCATCATGAACCGGAAGCCGATATCAACATTTTTAGCCATCAGGGAAATGTAAATTAAATCTACTTTGAGATTCCATCTCATTCTGGTCAAAAAGGCTCACATCACACAAGCAAATGACAACAAATGTCTGCAAGGATGTGTGGAAAGACAAAGCCCCATCAACTCTTGGTGGGAGTGTAAACTTGTACAGCCTCTATGTAGTTCAGTGTGTATCTGACAGGAACCTACTAGTGAATTCATGACCCCCCAGTGATTACTGATCCTCCCACTGAGGAGTGAACTCAGTGGAAAGGTGGTAGGGAAAAGGGAACAAAAGAGTTTAATCTGATGGGAATTCAACCAATTTACAGTATGTTCATATGTTAAAGCACACACACAATGTATACCTACATACAACACACATACATACATATGTGTGTATATATTTGTATACATATATATGTATCTACATGAAAGAACCACCTAAAAGGATGAGACAAAATGGTGCCCAATACTCATAGCATTGAAAATAGTGTCTGTACCCTCCAGTGGGCCTGGAAATACTCCTGTTAGTTCTGAGAAGTGGAGAATAACTCATTTTAGATTCCCTTAGCATTTAATTTGTTCTGAAGTAGCGAATCTTAATGGCAAAACCTAATGACTCAAGCTGCTTTTAATAATTGACGCAAAAAATGAAGAAGCTTCAGAATACTTTTAGAAAATGACATGTGGAGTTCATGTACACGAACAGGCGAGCTGTATGTATTAGAACAGGAGAGAAGCAGGGAAATGAAAACATCAATATATTATTCTCTGATTCACTTTATGGTATCTCCTGAAGATAAACCCCATAAGTTAATGGAATGAGACATTGATATGAAGAACAGTATAATCTGAAGATAATTAGGTGAAGTATTAAGTTAGACTAAAAATACTGTAAAATATATGATTCCAGTGTATAGTACTATAGCAAATAAGAACTTTTCTACAGTGATAGCAGATAAAAAGTAATTGTCTTAGGTAGAAGTAGAAGTGCTAAAAGAGATGAAAAAAAAACACATCACAGAGGACCCATGGAGAAAGTAAAAAAGGTCGTTGAAGGGAAGAAAAACAAGTCTACCAAAGAAGACAAAAGAAATTGAATATTGGTCATCAGATTTTAAGGTCTATTGGCCTTGTCAGTAGCTGCTTCACACGGTAGAGTCAAGAGAATGACAATTTGAAAGTGGAGGTAGGCAATAAGAGTGGTCAGTTCTTTAGCCTTTTATCAACCAGCAGGTTTTCTTTACAGTATTAGGCAAGAGGTCATCCATTTGTTTTTTTTTTAAGACACAAAAGTGCAAAATCTGTTTATCTCATGTCTCATACATGTTTTAGAACAATCACCCCAGACTGAATTTATTTTGTTGATTTTCTCCTCAAAGAATCCTGTCTTCTCTGGTAAGAAATTGGCACCCCAATTAACTGGGAGAGAAGTTTGAGTTTGGTCCAGCCAGGTCCTCTTCAGCAGAAATGCTGGTATTCACCAGGGGTTGTGGGCTATGACTTGCGAGAGCTGGAACCAGTCAATTTGGTGGGGAGCCCTGTAACTTTACTTAGAACTTACTTCCTTTAGTTAGGATTTTATACATTTTTGTTTCTTTTTTGTTGTTAATGATGTTTCATGTAGCTCAGGGAAGAGAGGAGGGAGAAACATATATGTATTTATACTTCTGTCTGACAGGTGCTACTCTAGTTACTGCCCAGCCTTCTGTGCTGAGGCATTGCATTCAATAAACTTCTGTAAATCTCCTCTAAACAAGTGATTTGCATGCACTTATGCTTACTTGCTATTGTTGGGAGGGTGTGGATTTGAGAAGAGGGAGATCTGCTATGTTAGGACCTTGACTTTTCTCTTGTGTAAAAGAAATACAACGGTGTTTGTTTTGCTCTAATAGAAGAAGTTTAAAGAAAATTGAATTAACCATTCTTTCAACAAAGGATAGGACTTTCAGAAAATGCAGGTATATACAGCAGGCATATAAACAAAACATTAGAAATTATAGCATTATTTGATGAACATGCCTATTGCAGTTTTTCTAGAAAAGTGTTCAAATCAGCTATGTATAGAATACATCTTTAAATGAAAGATAGAGTTATATTATGGACCCCAAGAATTATTTCAGAAACAATCAAAACAGTACATGGAATGTCAAAGAATTCTAAGGATGTTCTAAAAGGAGCATAAGCCTTCATTTCACGGGAAAATCAAGAAGGCAATGCAAACAAAATTGATGCTATGCTAGATCATTCTCTACCTGATGTATTTCATGATAAAAAGAAATGCAAGGGACTGAAAAGATGGCCCAGTCAATAAAGCATTTGCCACACAAGCATGAGAACCTGATTTTGGGTTTCTAGCACATGTGTGAAATGCCAGATATGGTGGTTCACCCTTGTAATCCCAGCATTACAAGAGGTAGAGACACCAAGATCCCTAGAGCAGGCTGGCTAGCTTGTCTAGCTGAATTAGAGAGATCTAAATTCAGTGACAGACTATAGTGAAAAGTGGGGAGGAGAATGATAACACAAGACTCGCACTGTTTACCTCTGGCCTCTACACACACATACATGGACACCCCCACATATATGATTAACCACACAATGCAAACACTCATACACAGGCCCTAAAGTAAGAAACATAAATAAATAAATGGAAAAATATAAATGGCCTATGGTCTTTTTACTAAGTACTTCAGAATATATGTAATGAATGACATAAGTTGACTTCTTAGTACTATGTATATGGTATTTCCATAGAATCAAGTCATTTTGATGTGAGTATAAAACTGTCTAACTTTTGTCTTAACAATGATTGTTTTGTTATTGAAAGAAAAGGTTTGCAACATTGTGAGAGTCGATTGAAGTAATTGACAGTATTTAAAAGCAAGTTCTGTCAACACGCAACAGCTTCTGAAAATGTAAACATATTCAGAACTTCTTACTTTTGATTTAGAGTTTACCTTGGGATGTGATATCTGATAAAAGAAGTGAATTGTGATTGAGTTCAGAATTCTTAGCTTATTGCTTAGGGACCTTTCCATTATGCCTTAAGTGGAACTCTAAAAAGATAAAGAGCAAAGGCATCAGAACCATGAATAAAAAGTTATGCTTCACAAAAGAAAAATCACTTTATACTTTTTTTTTGGGGGGAGTGTCTTCTACTCATATTGCTGAAGACCTGAAATAAGTGAGTGTCAACAACTTTACCTTTCTTGACTGACAGAAAAAAATATGAGCATCAGCAATATTTTGTAATGGTAACTTAATTCAAACCAAATTATGCTAATCTTTTTCACTTCTGAATCCTAGAAAACTCTCATTTCAGGAAACACAAGAACAATGGAAGAGGAGGTAAAGGGGAAAAAATTGTGTAAGTATACAGACATTAGCTTCCACACAGATAATGTGGAGCTCATGACTGCTGACTGACGGGTGTTCATCTTGAGCTTTTTGTGGAGGAAGAAAATGCAGAAATGTAAATAAAATGCTAACTTCATTAAAAGACTTTCAGAACTGTCAGCTCTTCACAGTTCCAGAGGCCCTTGAGGCTAATCATTTTCACTCTTTAAAGAGGGGATCTGAGGGTTTATAGAGACATTAAAAATGAAAGTGAAAGGATTGCAGGGAGGTTCTCTTCACTGGACACCTTCCAAAAGGTGTCTTGGATTCTCTGCTTTCAAACAGCCCATTGTCATTTTTTTTTAATTTAATATTTATTGTCCATAATGAGTTACATTATTTAGTGGGCAAACCATGCGTTGTTATCCCGACTTCCCCAATTCCCCCCTTCCCCAACCCTGATCAGTTGTATATCCTCCTTCGTGGGCTGTCTCTATTAGTCCTTGTGGCAAGGGATCCTGTATATCTTAGTACTCATCCTGGTCTTCCTGGCCCAAGTCAGTTGTTACTGATGGGTGCTATGCCTCTGGACCGTCTCCCCCACCACGGCTCTCACAATCTTTCCGCCCCCTCTTCCGCTCAGTTCAGACCCCCTTCAAATTGGGAAATGATTTTCGCCAGCCACAACTCTGACAGAGGCCTAATTTCAAAAACCTACAGAGAACTCAAAAAAATTATTAGCAAAAACCCAAAATGCCCCCTCACAAAATGGGGCACTGATCTCAACAGAGAATTCACAGAGGAGGAAACACAAATGGCCTTGACTCATTTAAGAAAGTGCTCAGCATCCTTAAGTATCAGGGAAATGCAAATCAAAACCACAATGAGATATCACCTCACCCCTGTCAGAATGGCAATCATAAAGAAAACCAACAACAATCGTTGCTGGTGAGGATGCGGGGGAAAAAGGAACCCTCATTCACTGCTGGTAGGATTGCAAACTTGTTCAACCGCTATGGAAAGCAGTGTGGAGACTTCTAGACAGAATGGACATAGAACTACCAATGGACCAAGCTATCCCTCTACCAGGCATCTACCCGCAGGATGCCACATCTCCATTGTCATTTTTGACCATTAAAAAAATCTTTTTTTAGTGATGTTAGCAGTACCTTCCGTATCATGAAATGTACTCTCTTGAATACATTTTCAACTCTGACCAGGCCTTTAATATGATGCAGTGAATCTGGATGACTAAGAGAAAGGGGGGTCAGTTAAAAATCAGAGAATAGTAATCTCTTCTAAGGTAGATGTGAGACAGTTAGAAGGGAGCTTCTAGGAAAAGATGATGCAGCCACCTTACCAAGGAGCTAGGAGACAGGAGGCTTTGCCAAGCATTCATATGGCATGCATATTCTGTCAGTATTTGTTAAAACATGATCAGAAAAATTAAAAAATAAATTCCACTACCCTTTTTTTGCAGTACTCTGTGATGTGGACCTTGTTTTGGCTTCATTTTTAGGCTGCATGGCACTCATAAACAGGCAAAAATATTTAGATTATCTGTTTAGTGACACCATTCATTCACAGTGAGAATGATTGCATAGATGAAATATCACTATTTGGGTTGTTTTTCTTAAAATGCCTTGTGGTAACAACACATTACACAATTATCACTCATTTTCCCATGGGCCTTTAAGATTTTTATTTTACTCTTTTGTCATGTGTTCCTTGTGATATAAAGTGAGGATTTGGAGTGTATTCATACAACTTAATAAAATATAAGGATATCTCAGAGGCCCTCAAAAAGCAGATAATAGAACAAGATTATAAATTCAAGGATGTTGTTAGGAGAAATATCTATGTGAAAGAAAACAGTAGAGGAGCTAGGTAAAGCTGGACACCTAAGACCTATGATGTAGGCCTGACCCAGAATGAAGGGATGGCAAGTTGCTGGGTAGTTCCTGGGACAGCTCTGGAGTCTAAAGGAGATATGGCAAGGAATCGAGAGTTGTGCTCAGGCCAAATTTGTTCATCAGAGTTGTCCTTATCTCTCAGAAATGTACCTGTCTTAGGACCCCTACCATTCTTGATCATTACCTGGGTACAACCCAAGCAGTGCATGTGGTCTGAACATAAGTGGGGTTGAGGGTTTCAGAACATACAGCTTATATCCATAGTGGTATATATATGAAGCTCGTTCTTATAGTTAGATCTACTTTTCCACACAGGTCCAAGAGCAGATCCCCCATGGTATGCAGGAACCTTGATTCCTGACAAAAAACTAGGAAGCACGATGTTAGTGGGATAAACTATATTCCTAGCTGATTTCCCCATTATGACTTCGATTTATTTTTCCCTTCTCCACTCGTTTTTAAATATATATTTATAATATACTTAATATTATATATACTTAATATATTATATATTATCTTTATTATCCTTAATTAGATAACATTTTATGAGCAAATCTTATGATGGTGTCCTCATTTCCCTCCTCCCTGTCCCCAACCCACTGGGGACCCTCCTTGGTGGGCACACTGGATCAGTCCATGGGGTAGGGGGTCATGAATAGCACAGGAGGTAGCCAGGTCCTCCCCCCTTGTGTTTAATCTTTCCTTCACTTCATCCCCAGTGATTCTCTCAGCCAGCCTTTGTGGGTTGCATACTCTTATGCACCTAATTTTCAGTCCTATGGCATGAAAATGCTCGAGACAACACAACCCATGGAGTTTTACACGTCCATGGTTACAATGAAGCAAGTAGCTATAAGAAGTCATGCTGCTGGTTGAGTGAGTTCTACATGTACTCCTATCTGAATTCTGTAAGCACTTCTATACGATTCTACAGATCAAATTCAGTTGTACCTGCAAGAATAATGATTCATGTTTTCTCATGTTGGCCCCTGCCTGTCAGGAGTACAAATTTTCCTGATCGTACAGACACTGTTAATTTGGTATATCCTTGATGTGTTCCTGGGTAGAACCTAAGATTGTATCTGTCCTGTCCTCACAAAATCCTCCGGTGAGCTATTAACTGGATCTATGTGTCCTTTTTACTTGGGCAAAACATATAAAGGGCGTCTCCAGTTTGCTAAATTCATTACTTTGTGAAAGATAACCTTCCTGAAAATTGACATATCAGCTATACATTAAAAATAATTTAGTATTCTTTAAGGATGACTATCTCTGAGTGTTACTGCATGTGACTTAGACACTCCGTGTTTCTGGGCCTTGTTTTCATACTTCATTGCTGAGATGTGTGTTGAAGGCATGCCCATGCTTTAAGCCGTATGTCAGCCACCAGATAGCAGTGCCAGCTAAAGTTGTATAGATATAAAAGTGAAATTCACTAAATACTCATGATTACTCTAAGATAAGCCAGAATTTGGGGCTATGGAGATGGCTCAGCAGTTGTAGACACTTGCTTGCAAACTTCTTGCCTTGGTTCATTTTCCCAGCAACCCATAGAAGGTCAGATAGGCATTTGTTTGCAGGGGCAAGAGACTCTGATGAACCTACCCCCCTGCCACACATAAATAAATAGAAAATAAATAATTACAAAAAGTAATTCAGAATGGAAATAGGACAATGTAGTCAGCTAATCAATTAATTTCTTCAAGGAATAATAACACAGTAGACACTCAGTGCTCATATCTGTCACTGAAAACTTGGACATTCGTGGCAGTAATAGATAGACCTCATGGCCATAGAGGATAATCCAATTTAGTAAGTAGATTCACCTTATGAATCAACTTTACTGCATCTATCCAGACCCAGTGAGATGTACCTGTTCATTAACTTATGCAGATTAAACGCTCTGACTATCTCTCCAATTTTGCTAATCACTGTGATAATTAAAGCTTTTGGAAATTGAGTCCTATCACCTGGTCTCTGTTACTTGGAGGAAAGGACATCATCATCACCATCATCCCTTTTCTGGAAATACATGTTACTGAGTATCTCAGTGACTCTGAGTCCCCTCTCTAGAATCTTCCTGATGACTTCAAAGAGTGCTATCTTTCACCTTGAGTCTTTTCATTCAACTTGTTCATTCCTTCAGCTTTGCTATGCCTTCCTTTATTTTTCATGTCTGTTTAAAAAATATATATATATTAATTTTCTTAGAGTCAGATATCAATATTAATGACCTCTAAGGGATTCCTTATTCCTGCGAGTTCAAGGATGTTACACATTCTCTTTATAATATGCATCTAGGTACTGAGCTTTGGTTCCCTGGATCAAGCACACCCAAAAGTTAATCCATAACCCAAGTAGTAATCCCTTTTTCCCTATTCACTCTAAGACAAGGAATTCTTACACTTTTAAAGACTATGGTCTCTTTTATTCCTTACCAGGCCAAGCATATTCCATGATTTAGGAGTGTGCACTGTAACTTAACTCTCCTCATGAGCCTGGCAGGCAGAAAGAAATGGGGGTGGACCTGGTGGGGACTGTGTTCATTACTTTGGGATAGTGAAGCTTTCCCACCATCTTCCCACCTGATAAATGCGCTAGCTTTTGTTTAGGAAGCATAGGCATGCAGTCATTTTTTGAGCTCTGTGATTGAAACAAACTCCTCAACCTGTCACTCAAAAAATGACTGCATGCTCAGCCAAGGCAGGTCTGTTCCATGAAGTTAAAAGCCCTAGTTGGTTCTCAGATCTTGAAAATAGTGTGGGGTCATATGTATTGTTGACTCTTAACATGTGAACTATTCAACCAACTGGCATTGCCCTAAAATACTTGAGCTACAAAGATAGCCTATGCTCTGAGATTCTGTCTCAAAAAGTTAAATAACTAAAATTTTCTATTTAACTAATTCATGATAATCTTATCTGACAACTTTTTGTTAAGTAATCAAAGCAGGTTTAATATGCTTGCTGATATCTCATTTTCACTCATGTATAATTAAGATATATGCATTTTAAGTAGACAATTCTATTAACTTTTAGACATAAAAATACAAATCACTGTTGTAACAAAAATGGAGAATATTTCCACGATCTTATGCTTCTAGTTCAGCTTCCTTATTAATGCACCTTTTGTGGACCTATGCTTTTTTTTGGTAAATATTGAGGAATGGAATTGTTGGATCAGTTATCAAACACAATATGACATCGTTTACTATTGCTAAGAAATACTCTTGTGCTCTGACATAACTACTGAAATTTCAAATGGTTTACGAAAGTTACAACACTAAACTCTGATCATTTATACCCACTGACAATGTATGAAATTTTGAGTTTCTCTTACATCCTCAACATTTGATATCATAGATTTTTTAAGCAATTCTAGAGTGTACATAATGCCATCCCTTACTGACACAGGCTACAAGGGTCTGTTTCAAAGCTATGAGCTGAGCGAAATAAATTAGTTACAAAAGAGCATATACTATATGATTCCATTTTTATGAAATTCTGTAAGGTAAATTGAATCAACAGTGACAAAAAGCCAATCTCTAGCTTCGTGTTGCCAGAGACAGAGCTATGGATTACCTATAAAACAGAAAAATGCAAGGGAACTTTTAAGGATCATGGAAATATTATCTATTTTTATTACAATAGCGATTTATATTATATGTCTGAGTTAATAGAATTGTCTACTTAAATGCATATATCTTAATTATACATGAGTGAAAATGACATATCAACAAGCATATGAAACCTGCTTTGATTACTTAACAAAAAGTTGTCAACGTACTCTCTTGTTATTCTTGGGAACAGGAAGCATTTCAAGGACAGGAAACAGAGTGTAGATGATCTGCAAAGCAAGTGCGGTTCCTTGCAGAAAAGTCTGTCTATGAGAGCTCTCTGATGGATCTGTCAGGATCAAATCCCTACAACTAGAGAGGAAAATTCTCATCCATCAGTCAGTTGGATCAGGTTTTGATATTAATAGCTTATCAAAGTCCTGTATGTAATAATAGTATTTAAATTAACCCATGTTGGTTGTGAAAAGCAAAGCGAGGGGAACAGAACAGCCACTGTTCTACCAACCCAGAGGCAATTCCTGTTCATATATGGAGGATTGCTCCAATACTAATGCATTTTTATATGTCTCGGATAATATGGTAAGTGCTGTTTTATAAGTACATTTTCACTCAATATTAAATCATTAGCATTTTCCCAAGTCATTAAACATTCCATAAACATCAGTTTAATAACTGCATAATAGCTCATCATATGCTGGTACCATAATTAACTATCACTCTTTTAATGGCATTTAATTTTTTTAAACAGCAGACACATTGCCTAGCTTATTGAAAGCATACCAAAAATTTTATTTAATGAAGGAATGAGCCATAAACAATGTTGTGAAGAACATCTTATGCCCCAGTATCTGTATTTTGTAAAAAACTGAAAGAAAAAAATTATTAAAACTAGATTATCTGGCAAATGCATGAAAAGTGTTTAGGTACTTAATTCAATTATCCAAAATTTTTATTTTGGGACAAAGACAAAAATGGTTTCCCAGTGATAACAAAAGCATTTTAAAATTATTAAATGCATTTTCAAAGTAAGTTATGTTTAATATCTCTTAATACTTAAACTGAATAATTAAAGTTAAAATGTTAGATTAGGCCCATTTTAAAACAACCCCATGAGAGTCACTCAATAGAGCACCATGGCTTAGATGGCTTTTGATATCTGCAGATTACGTCAAGCCTAATTTCTCTACTCAAGGTACTTTATCTTGATTGTGGTTTCTAGTATCTTATCTGTCACTTCTGCCTTCTTTATCAGTTAGGCATGTTTGGAAATTCTCTACTCTGACCCTTAGAAGAATCAGATACCACCAAACACACAGCTCATCTCCTGTGGGTGTGCTGATGGAACTTGACTTGGGACTGGGCACTATGTGGATGTCCCTGGCCTCTCCTTAGTTTTTCTGCCATCATGAGCCTACAGATTCCTCTTATTTTGCTTCCTTTCTGCATATGTTTCTCCAAGTCAAACTTTCTTACTGCCCAAGTGGGGAGAATGTGGATAAGTGAGAAGGGTGCCGATTCCCTGCTAGAGAGTTATGTGAAGCTTCTGTCTGTAGGTCAGTTTGTCTTGACTCTGAATTTGAACTGGAGCGTGCAAGGAGAGACTCTTTATCCTAGAGCCATGACATGGAGTTGGATATTTCTTTTTTCTTAGTCTATTGCTGTTAGTTTATTAACCATTGCAATTTCTTATGGCATTTGCTAGTTTTTATATTTTTAACGCGCCTCTTTTTACAGAATTTTGGAACAGATACATGATGTAAAAATATTCCACTAATTATTTACTTTTTAGCTAGCCATGATCTTTTTAGGTCTTCCAGGTAGGCCTGTAACTCACTGCAATCCTTTTGCTCCCAGCCTCTGAGTGTTAGGATTATAAAGGTATATACCACTATGTCTGGCTTATGATTTAGTTTTAAACTCCTACTTTCTTGAGAGAGAAGCCCTCATTCTAACATTAATTAGAAAATTAGACCACTCATTTTATTTAACTCACATGCAAGGCTGAAGTCCATGTCTGCATGACCAATATCAGCAAACTAGCATATACTCTGGTAGTTTAACTATCTGAAGCAGGTCCACGTGCTATACACATAATCTGGCTGTCCTTTGACAAAATGAGACTAACATATAAATACAATGTTTGGAGTGGATTGTGAAAATGGCTCAGTCAGTAAATTGCTTACTGTGCAAACATGAGGAGGTGAGTTCAGATTTCAAACACCTATTTAAAAGCTAGGCATATCATAGCATGCCTGTAATCATAGCAGAGTCAGGAGGATCCCTGGGACTTACTGGTTAGTTATTCTAGCCAAGTGGTTGAGCTGAAGATTGAGAATGAGACCCTGTATAAAAATTATTAGAGAAATTTAAGAGATTAAATAATATATATGTGTATATATATATATATATATATATATATATATATATATATATATGTTGCAGTTTAAGACAAAACATTTTTTTTGCATTTTCTTTGAATAGAGTTCAACACCTCAATTATATTTAACTTTAGAATTTTATGCAGATTTTAAAAACCTGTGAGAAAAAAAAACTGTTTTACAGTTTCTTTCAGGTTATGTACTAAAATTTAAATGAAAAAAAAACACCTTAATGCTTTGAAAGTCAGGCTCAACCAAGTTACAAGGTCATATTAATAACACATACCAGTGAATAAAGCTGTGATAGTTTCAAACCCGATTCAAGCCTTTTTAGACTAATCAATATCACTCCACAATTTTACAGATGCATTTATATTCATGACAATGAGGTGAGAGATGCCATCTAAGTGGCTCCTCACAAAATATAGCATAATCCCCCTGACAGCTGCCCCTCTTCCTGACTCCATTGCTGTGTGCTTCACGAGGGCATGTCAGGGTGACTGGCGGAGTCAAGGTCACTGGTTCTGGGAAAACAGGTGTCATTCAGACCATCCTGTTTGACAGTCCTGAGCACTGAGGACACTTGCTCAGCAGAGGAAAAGTTGACCCAACAACAGTGCAAGCTGTACATTTGACATATTTTGCCCTCTTTTTACATTCCTTTTAGTTTTAATTCGTAACTTTTCCTTTTAAATGAGGAATACATATTGCTTCCAGAATCTAGCAGAACTCAAGAAATTCAAGAAATGCTAAAGACATTATTTTGGGCCAGTATTTAATGATTTGATGATAACTTCTAACTTTTAGCATTAAACATAAATTAAATAAAGTTACAAACA
>PVHP010042648.1:0-14891 GCA_004024765.1 Zapus hudsonius
AAATCATTGCTAAGGGGTGTATGATATACTGAAATTCACAAAAGATTCAACCTTGTTGTGGTTACCATCTCATAGCTACGGCAAACACCCAACCAGAAGCAGCTCATGGGAGGAAAGGGTATATTTCAGGCTTACAGTTTCCAGAGAAAGCTTAATCATGGAAGAAGAATTTGGCTCACTTTCTCAAATATCCATAGCAGAAAGAAAAAGAGATCAGCTATAGCTCAAGTGGGCTCAGGACATACCTTAAGGCTGGCTTCCACACCAGGGTCTGCCCCTAATAATATCTGCTGGAGAGTTAAGAAAAAAGCTTAATATTAATCAAAAATACCTGAGGCTATGAGGGCATTCCACTAAAACCACCACAAAACTCATCTATTATTGTGATGTAAAACTACTTGATGCATTCAGGAAAATGAAGAATAAGTATTCTTTAGAGTTTATAGCAATTATTATGCAACCTTGATAAATTTCATTATGAAATTTTCTTCTATTAAGTTGGTGACAATTGATTTTTCCCCTCAATGTTCTGAAACAGTAGTTTTCAAAAAATTTGCTCACATTAAAAGCTAGAAGAATTTTGAAAATGAATAAATACTCAGATATTCATGATGACCCCCAGATTTTATGTTTAAATCATTGTATGGATAAAACTTCTAGAGTTGTGTATATTATTTGTGTGTTTTAAATTCATCTTCATTAAATTTCTGATGGTATTAAAATCAGTGTATTTAAGTTTTAGGAAATACCTGGCAACTTTAATCTGCTACACGAAGCAGTCAAATGAGGCGATTATATCTGAAAATGGGGATTATTTTTAAATTTGTATCCATGTCTTAATAATATGTTACTGAGAAAATAATGTCCCTATCTGATTGCTAATTTTAAAATAGCATATATATATGCTACATATATATGTGTGTGTAATATATATAGTTTATAGCACATATGAATTTATGAGAATATATATAACTTTTTGTCTTTTCTGTCTCACCATTCACCTCAGGGTAATGGGTTCACAAAATTTCTCTTTGTTGGTTTTGTGGAGCAAGTTACTTATAAGGATGTGCCTGCATTGTTAGAAGTACAGAGAGTAAAGATAAGACCAGAACTGGAAAAATTTACAGGATTTTTTAGATGAGGCTCTAGACAGGAACAGGGCTGTGAAGATGGTGATGTGTAGGCATTCTTGAATGGTGTATGCAAAGAATAATCAAGATTGTTTGATCATTAATCAAGAGGTTTTTAAATATTTTATTTATTCATTTTCAAGGAGAGAGAGAGAGAGAGAGAGAGAGAGAGAGAGAGAGAGAGAGAGAGAGAGAGAGAAAATGAGAAAGTATGCCAGGGCTGCCACCTTGTGTGTCTGGCTTATGTGGGTACTGGGGAATTGAACCTTAGTTCACTGGAGGCAAGTGCCTTAACCTCTGAGCCATCTCTCCAGCCCAGTGTTGAATTTTTGAACAATCCCATTTCTGGTGTTTCCCAAATACAGAAACACAGTTTATAAATAAAAGATAGGTGATGGATTCAGTTTGGGAAATAGTCTTGTGTTCTTTTCTACATGTAAGAGGAGATCTAAGGAGAGAGGTGAAATATGTATGTATGGGACTCAATATATTTAAGAGGTAGAGGTGAATATTATATAGCCTATCTTATAACTAATAATTTCTAAAAACATTCATTTGTAATATTTCCTTCTTTAATTGTAAAGATTGTGGCCCTGATACTAAATACATACAAATATGTACATATGATTTCTATCATCTTTACTACTACATATATGAAAAACAAGCTCTATTAAAAAGTCAAATTCATCCAAGTGTGGTGGTGCATGCCCTTAGTCCCAATTGGGAGGCAGAGGTAGAAGATCACTATGAGTTCAAGGCCACCCTGAAACTACATAGTGAATTCCAGGTCAGCATGGGCTAGAGCAAGACCCTACCTCAAAAATAAAAGTCAAATTCATTAATTCTGTCATTTGTAAATAAAATTTCTTGGCAAACTATTCAGGCAGAAAATTATATGTCATGCAGATATTATTCAATCGACTGTCACGACTTTATGTGTATAAGTAGATATCACAGAAAATTCTCATCTTATCCTCTCCTGCCACTTCCTTCTTTGAGTGAAAATAACCTGCATTTTGACTGCTCATATTACAACTCACGTTTTTCCTAATTTCTGTTTTTAGTTTTTAATTTCATGCCACTTGAAGCCTCAGATTTGGTTTGAAGAATATTTTAAACTTAAGACATTTGAGGCTCAGAAGACCCCAGGAGAAGCTTTCTGAGGGCTTTGTCCTTTGAACAGGAACTCTCCTTGAAGGCATATTCGTTCTGTGAATGAGATGGAAACTCTACTAGAACCTATATAAACCGTCTTTCTTATCTCTAATTGCTCCATAAACTCATTTATCTTTGGTATAAATTTATCATTCTTATAAAAATCATTCCTCCCCTTTTACTTTCTTTACAAAGTTAGTATATAAGCCTCTAACTTCAGCTATTACTCCATCTGTACCTATTCTAGCATTTATGTGAATACAGATAAGTCATTTTATTTTTCTTAAAATCTGGTTTCTTTGCATCTATAATTTTTCTTAAACTTATATTTGCATGAAATTTTTAATTCTCAATTTTACTTGTTAAGAAATAATAGAAATTTATTAATTATTTCTATGGAAAGAATTTGTGTTGTCTGCCTTATTCATTTACTTGTAAAAATTGGGTTGAGAATATAGCTCAATAGTTTAGTTCTTGCTCAGCATGCACAAGGCCTTGGGTTTGACTGCAAATTCTGGAGAAAAAAGAACAAAATTATTTATTTTACATGTATTGTCAATTTATCCACATTTTTTAAAGATAAAAAATATAGTTAAATCAGAGCTTATGGCTTCAAGAGACTTATATTACAGTAGTTGAACTAAAAGATAAAAAGTATAACTGATACAAATAATATGAAGTAATTAAGAATAATGCATATTATTATCAAAGAAGAATATTAATTCTACTTAAATGAAATAAAAAAGGTACTAACTAATGAGGAAGAGACTTATGATGGTTTGAATGCATGGCTCATAGACTCAAGCATATTTTATTAAGATTGAGTTTTCATCTTGAGTCTCCAGTAAGCAGAACCCTGCAAGGGAAGAGATGTTTTACTAGGAAGAGATCTTGTAGACCAGCCGTAAGGTATGTTCAGAGTAGTTTGAGCTCTGGCTCTTCATATCTGTTACCCATGGCGAGTATCTCCCTATATGGATCTATGAAGGTGAGCCAGCTTTTTCTAACATTGGTGGTATTTTCCTTGGATTCAGTAAGCCTGAAATAAACCCTTCACTCCCATAAGCTGCTTCTGGTCAGATGTTTGTACAGTAATGTGAAGACAACTGTAATAGGTAAGGTATTAGTCTGAAGTGGGGCCATTACTGCAATGAACCTGACCTTGTGGCTTTTCGTCTTTTGAAATATGTCTGTTGGAGGAATATGGAAGGATTTGGCACTTTGAATAAAAGAAGCCTTGTGGAGTTGTAGGCAGAGCTTGATGAGCTATTATGGTGAGAGTTTGGAAATTCTAAATGCCAAGAGAATTGTGGCCTGAGAAGGTTTGGCTTATGAATTTTTAAAGGGGAAAGATTCAATTTGTTGAAACTTGGCTACTGGCAGAAAGGCTGGCTGCATTCTTTCACCCATGCCCAGAGTATTTGATCAAGGCCAAATTTAAAATTAATGAACTGGTGTGCTTTTCAGAAGGTATAGAATAAAAACATACAATGTACAGTGTAATAGGGAAAAATTCAAACAAGTTTAAAGTGACAGGCACAGAGTCTGGTTTTAGGTTACTGATGCTACAATTATCAAGCAAATTATCTATCACCATCAAGGCTGAGTTAACTGTTTTGTTTTGAAACAATTAAAGTCATGCTCCAATAATGAGCCACACAGAGCTCAAGCTCACAGGAATTTAAATTGTTTTAAAAGAAGTTGGCTTGAAAGAAGAATTCTAAAGAACCATTCTGCTTTTCAAGGTAAAGATATATTTCTCTCTGGATTAACATATGTGGTAGTGCACCTGGTACTATGGAGTAAAACGAATGCTGGAAAGGGTCATATGAAGTGCAACACAGTTTTGTTTTTGGGACTTTGCCTTGGGACAAATGGAAGCAGGGTTGAAATCCTTGTGTGGAGGACTAATAAGGGCCTTTGAACGAAGGTGAACTGGCTCCAGCTACATGAGCAGCAATGGGAAACAGAATTGAAATCCCTGTGTGGAGACCAAGGAAAGCCACTCTATGGAGCTATGAAAATGAAGAGTGATTTGCCATGTTGACCTGAATATGTAACAGAATGGTGAAACAGCTGCATTTGAAAGCTTCTCATCCAGCCCAGATGGAGGGGAAGAATTAGAATTCAGGGGTATTTGTCACTGGTTATTGATGTTCGACATGAACTGCAAATGCTTGTTGTTTACTTGCTGGTAATTATTTGTATCGGCTTAGTCTCTCCTTGTCATTCATTTTTACAATTTAAATGTTTACTCTGCCATTATGTGTTAGAAGTATGTATCTTGTGTTTGATTTAAACAGATCTCAAATTTAGAGACAGCCTTAAATTAGAGATGAGACTGGGAATTTTTGACTGATATTAATGTTGGTGGACCTTAATTGGTGGTCTCTAATTATGGGGACCTTTGAAGTTGGAATGAATATGATTTGCATTGTGAGGTGATCATGAGTCTTGGAGGCTAGGGGTAGAATATAGTTGTTTGAATGTATGTCCCCATAGACAAAGATTATATATATCAAGATTGAACTTGAAATCCAGCAAGCAGGCAGAGCCTTGCTGGGGAAGAGTTATGACATCAGGGGTGTATCAGGTAGTCCAGCAATAAGGTAACTTCAGAACAATTTGAGCTCTGGTGTTTCATGTTTGCTATCTATTGGTGGTGCCTCTCTGTATGGATCTATGGAAGTAAGCCAGTTTCTTCCACTATTGATGATGTTTTCCCTGGATTCTGTAAGATGGAAATAAACCTTTTCCAGCTTATTCAGGATGGTTGTTTAGTCATGAGAAAGTAACTTCAGCAACACCTTTTGTCTGGATGCCAGGACAGGAAAAGGATCCAACAATACACATGTGTGAATAAGTTTAGGAATGAAAATAAATATTGTAGATTTATCAATTCTGAATGTGTAATTTTTAAGTTTGATATAAGAAGTACTGATGGAACACATGAAAACAAGAAAAATATTCTGTGTATTATTTTATTGTTTTAATCATATTTTTGGTTGGATATCTGTCCAAATAAAGGGTATAATTGATGAACATTGTAAAAACAGGAAACCTATGCAAGAGGCCTATCAAAGGATGAATATGGAAGCAAATGTGAAGTGCTAAGATTTGGCTCAAACAGACTTAACCTTATATTGACTAATAACTATTAAGCAGCTCCAATTTCTTGGAAAATAATGGTGATCTTAATGGAGAGGCTGAGAAGATCATTATATAAAACCCATTCAAATTTTAGCTTTGTACTTAGTGATTGAGCTTAAGAAATTTATAGAATTATAATTATAAATCATAAGAAATTTATATAAGAAACTTATAGCTGTGGAACTAAATTTCCAATGTTAGTAAATTATGTGATACTAATGAAATTACAAAAATACTGAGAGAAACAGGGTGTGATGAGGAAAAATTTAGTTTTGTCCTATAATTATGAGTATATAAGGGGAAAAGAGAATAATAAAAGCATATTACTTCTTTCATTTTGTGATTTTTAGTTTGTTCTTATTTTAATATCATCTATCACAGATTATGAAACTTGTATTATAAGAAACATTAAATAACATATATATCTATAGCATACTTACTGCTATATTATTCAGTGAATAGCAGCAACCTACACATGCCTATTTTACAATATTTAAAAATTTTTGTCCTGTTCTTCCTTACCTTACATAAATGATTACATCAATTATTCTTCTCTAATTCTAAAAAAAATTGGAAAAATATCATGTTTTTTTGTTTTAACCATTCATATTTTTCCATTAATCATTCATATTTATAGAAAACTATTCAAATGTGTATGTCTATGTACTTTTTACAAAATGCTTATGATTATATTTAATTTTGAGAACTATTTTCACTCATTTTTATATTTCTAAGGATTATTATGGTGTCATTGAAAAATCTACTCTATTACTTCTGAATACAATACACTGAGATGTACATTTGCCATGTTCTTTTCTTCTATTTTCACAGCCATGAAGACCTTTAAAATATTTTCTGTAGTAGACTCAGAGGCTGTGTGATGGAGTCTGGGATGGATATACCAGTAATCTGAATTTCTGAGTCATAGTGTAGTTCTAAACTTAATAATGCTATAATAATCACATAGCTTTCTAGAATATACTAACCAGTACATAGATCTGAAAATGTAAAAAGGAGTGACATCATTGGAACTTTTTAAATAAAAGCAAATCACTAAATTATATAAGAATTTATATAATGCAAAAATAAATTATAGGACAGTTGAGCTTAAGAATAGTTTGCAAATAAGGAATACATAATATCTAATGAAATAATTATTAATTTACTAATATAGTCATAAAATATTCTTCCTCTAGTTTTATTTTAATATATTATTCTAATTTCTTCTTTATATAACAATAATTTTGAAATACAAACTTATGTAGATAATGGAGAGATGATCTAACATTTCTTTACTGGGTCTGACCGCAATTAATTACTTTTATTATCATTAGTGCTGAGATATGTTAAACATACACATAGGAAATCTGTCATTGGTGCTCACTTCTTCCTGACATTGGGATAAATTATATTTCATGTAGTTCTTATAAAAAATATAGTAATTATATGTGATAGCATTGAATTTATTAATTATATTTTGTAGGAGAAAAATTTAATGGATGAGGTGTCAGTGAGGATGGAAATATGTCCCTGAAATTCTGATCACTTAAGGATTGAAATAATTTTCTACAGATATATTTCAGGTTTATGTCTTTCTTTCCTCCTCATTTTTATTTCTCCTCTCAACAGTCTCACATTCCAGGCTGTGATGAACTTTTTTTAAAATTTTTCATATTTTAATACATTTATTCACATGTACATAGTAGAACTTTCACATTCTCTACCTCCCCTTCCTGTAATGGAATGGTCTTTTTTTTTCCTTTTTTTATTGTCCATAATGAGTTACATTATTTAGTGGGCCAACAATGAGTTGATCCTGCCTCAACCTCCCAGTGTGCTCCCCCACACCTGCCTTCTCTTTTCTTCACGCTTATATATTCACTATTTGTTGAAGCCCTTGGGCAAGCACCTCCCTGTTATTTTACCAGGAGACTCTTGAAGCCCTATCTACATTGGGATGTGTATCAGCAAGTTAAATATATATCAACTAACTTCTGACCTTTTATGTAGTTTTATCACCTCTTCATAGAATAACAACTCGTGATATATCAGAGCACTTAAGTATATGGGGGACCCCTGAATCAAACCACCACAGTAACGTAATATGATTCCATGAGGCAACATAAGGAGCAGCAAGTAATCAAAGCATGATACTGAAAATGGTCAACTTCATAGTATTCTACTAAAAATGTATGTATGATAATCATATGGTGTTTACTTCTTGTCACTCTCAACTTGCTTCACATTGCAATGGGGACTTTGGGGTGGCATGTGACATTTTTCTATAATCTTTATTGTATCCCACTGTCCTACACATTGGAGCAACAATTTTTAATTAGGAATGTTACATTAGTTTTCCCTTTGACCCAGTGACCCCTGATCGTGCATAGTCCTTACAGAAGCATAAAACCCTCAGGATGAATGATTGCTCCACACTTTTCTGCATACTGTACAAGCCAGACTTATGATCTGTCTGCTATTTTAAAAACTGTTACATCAGTACTGTGCTATGGAAATAAATTCTGGTCAATTCATCTGGGACCATAAAGAATTAGGATGGAACTATTAAGATTCGGGCTGCAGTCAAGTGAAGAAATGCAAACAAACTTGGATTCCCATGATTTTTATGCATATGTTGGAATGATTCAGACAAAAATCTTCAAGCAAAGGAATATTGGACAGAATGCCAGTCAATTTTACCTACCAGATGGATCTGGCATAGACAAGTGCATTAGGATACTGGCAAGGGTAAAGTACTTTGAAGACTTGTTTAGACATTCTTTGCTGATTTGATGTGCCTATTTGAAGACACATAGTGTTTTTCTATATGAAGAATGAAGTAGATAATGTAGGTAATACAGACAGGATAAAGATAATTCAAGAAACACATAATCAACCAAGATGTGCATAAACGACAATCAACTGAAATTCTTGACATGATGCTGACAATGTCTTTAGAAATTCAGCTTGACTTAGTGACTGCTGCCTGGGTTGGAATCTGATTTTGTGCTGTGAGCACCTGGCCTCACTGTGGAATGCTTAGTGCAGTGCCACCCACTGGGCATTTTACTGACCTAGACCAGTCTCAACATTTCTGGACTAATGAGAATGTGGACTTATACAGGTAGGTTAACAGCAACTTTTGTAAAACATAGCAACTGTCTGAAGAATTATAGTTTAATGCAGATACATTCTAAGCCCCATCCCCAGTTTAACTTTTCCACATGGGCAGTTAGTCCTGATATAGAGGGAAATTTCTTTTAGTAGGTAATTTAGCAGAATATTTTAAAACGCTCTTATTTCAAGGGATGATTTTAGCTGTTCCCTTTCAGTGATTAAACAGTGAATTGTGGCTTCATCTGGTAGTAAATTCAAAATGTGTTAACAGTTTTTTTAAACTTTTATAGGTTGCTTAGTAGAACCCATTCTTTAGTGTATGTCTGTGTATAAAAACATGATAAATTAAAACCTGACCAGGTTTTAAATAGCTTTTACAAAGTGAAAATAGCAGGAAATTTTAGCGAAGACCATAATTAAGATTCCTTTGGAGACACATAAGATCCTGAAGAGGTAACTAGCATTTTATTCATGAGGTTATATTTTCTTTTAACATGGTCTGCCCAACTGGATATACTCATCCTATGACGTTCAGGTAACCAGGGGGAAGGAGTGCCACTGTTCTAAACTCATGCAGTTGACAGAGACTGGTATAGAACCAGGGAGCTAAATTAAAATCAGGATTTTATGATGATGAATTCTGAGCTTAACCTCAAATACTGGAGAATTGCACGCTTGAAATTAATGCAAAGTCGGTCCAGAAACATGTGATGTTTAAGTGAGCTTTCAGTATTCACAATTTGTGGTGAGTGTCCTGGCGAGTCTGCTACATGTTGACCATCTTGATCTGCACAATTTGCAATCAATGACAGTTTTCTATCCATCTCCCATTTCAACAATCATTGCAAAATATGAAACGGGTCACTAAAAGCCGTTATATATCACCATGAGAAAGTAGAGTATCTAGCAATGTCCCTATATTCACTATGAAACCCAAAATTCAAAATAAGTATTATTGGAGAATGTTATCCAATACACAGAATAACATACACAGTCCTACATATATACATTCTTAGCCAAAATTGTTCACACTCTTCCCATATCCTTCCATGTAGCTAAGTTTCCAAACTGCATCACCCTGACACTTCTCTAACTTATCCCTTACAATATCTATTTAAAAACCTAAAGAGCCTCTATTCTTGTCTAGGTGACAATTTCCCTTCTTTCCACATGTAGCCCATGGTTTCCTGATGAGCACTAGCCTCCTTTCTTCTTACTTCTGCCTGTGCTTAATATCTGTGTGACTCATACTTCATCTGGGTAGTTTTCCTTGACTAGGTTTTGTCCCTTAAAGTGCTTTCACATATTCCAATAAACATGATCTGTATACTTATGCTTCCAAATTAATATTTAAAGCCAAATCTCTTCTCTCAATAAATGTTCAAACATGTTATTAGAACCTACAGAAGTTGCATTCTGGTTTCTGAAATAAAACATGCTCTAAAAATACCTTTATCATTTTTGCATGCACATTTGTGTGTTTGTGTGTGTGTACGTGTGTGTGCATGTGCATGTGCTGTGTATATGTGTTCATATGTATGTGGGCATATGTGAGTGTGTGTGCTTGTGAAAGGGTTACTGTTGTATGTCTTTCTTAAGCACTCTCCACATTATATTTTTAATACAGGGTCTCTTACTCAACCCAGAGTTTACTAATTCATCTAGATTAGAAAGCCAGGAAGTGGCAGGTATTCTTTCTCTGACTCCTCAGTAGCTGGTATGACAGGGACGCAGCATTATGGCTGGCTTTTTACATAGGTTCGGGACATCTGAACTGAGTTTCCCATGCATACATGGCAACCACTCTACTAAATTAGTCATCTCCTCAGGTCCTCTTATTTTTGTCTGACAGTATCTAGCTCCTTAGTCCAGATTGTCCCTGAGTTCAAGGTCCTCTCACTTCTTCATTCTGAGTACTGGAAGTAGAAGTGTGTACACCAGATTAGCTTGACTCTGCCACCTATTTGCTGAAAGTGTTGCCTCCTCTCACTTCCCAGGGAGCCAAATGGTACCACAATTAATCAGATTGTTCAAGCCATAAAACTGAAATTCATCTTACTTCTTCTCTTCTTTATCCTCCCCTGTCTAATCTAGCAGTGTGGATTACCATCCCAAACCTGCTCAATCCGTGTCTTTCTTTCCAATTTGATTGCCACCATGACAATCCAATCTACCATTTCTCATTTAGTGCAACTCCTTTCTAACTGAACATACTTTTCAACCTTTATGTTCTTAAAATAAGGTTTTACATAGATAGCATGATTAAAAAAAACTTTTCTTTTTTAAATCACACATAATATCTGATTTCACCTTACTGAATTTAGAATAAAAATATTTGGCACATTTTATGCAGTTTTCTGGAATCAATGCTGCCAGCCTCATCACCCTCCTTCATGTCACCCTAACTGTCACTCCCCTCCTTCCGTACCTTGGCTTGTTTATTTTATCAAGCATATCATGTGCTCTTCTCAGCTCTGAGTTTATACAGACTGTGGGCTTTGGGCTTTATTTATTTGTTTATTTGTTTGTTTGTTTGTTTGCTTGTTTTTTGCTTGCTTGACATGTCATTGGTGTTTACCCTTAATATGTTTAGTTTATTAATCACCTATTTTATTTATTTGGAGGGGAAAGAGAGAGAGAGAGAGAGAGAGAGAGAGAGAGAGAGAGAGAGAGAGAGAATGAATGTGTATGCCAGGGTCTCCAGCCACTGCAAAGGAACTCCAGACACATGCACCACCTTGTGCATCTGGCTTTAAACGGGTATTGGGTAATCAAACTCGGGAATCAAACTCTGTTCCTTCTACTTTACAGTCAAATGCCTTAACCAGTAAGTCAACTCTCCAGCCCCCTAATTACCTAATTTTTAACATTGATCAAAATTAAATGGAAAATAAAAGATTTTCAGAGAATTCACCATTTTAGATGATCCTGAAGCTACTACCTTATTTTAGGTATTATTGGATCTATATATCTATATCTATATCTATATCTATGTAAACTATCTATCTATCTATCTATCTATCTATCTATCTATCTATCTATCTATCTATCTATCTACATCATCACAATACACCTTTCCCTACATCATTACAATGCAACTCTCCCTAGAATCAGGGCTAAAGAAGCAGTTCTTGTTACTTCTACATAAACTGTGAACTCTGAATGATGGGCAACAGAATCTTGAGAGACAAAGATGAACATGATCAACAAAGGGATATTGATGACTCTGTTCCTACTCAGTATAAAGGTAAGTGTGCAAAAAGAAAACTACAGAAGTCATGTTTTGGAAAGGTTGCTGTCTAGCAGAGGTACAGACCTTGCTTACTATTGATCTCTTCCCTTAGAAGTTCAGAGGAAAGGAATCAAAACAACCATTAATAAGCCCCCCATGTCTATGTGCATTCATGTTTCCCTCGCATTCCCTCTAATGATACACATTTCAAATTGGGGATACAAACATATTAATTTGTAATTCGAAGCATTAATCCAAGTTATAACTGAGGAACCAACACTATCTTCAAAGTCTGAATTATCAAAAGTAATGATTTATACATTGCTCAGAGGACCTCTACCCAGATATTAATTCATGGTGCTACATAATTTTGCTACTTTATGGAGGAAGCTTTCTGTGACTGCATCTAGCTATTTCTAGACTTTTACATGTATTCAAGGAGTCCCTTTTACACAACATTTCTGACCCTGGCAGCAATTCTTCAGACCTACCACTTCCAAACTGCACTGCTCTGATTACAAATACTAGCTCATTACTTGCATCAACTTCTGAAAAAAATAACATATTTCTTCCACAATAACGTTCTAGTCCCAGTCACTGGCTCCTTCCCTCACTGAACTGTTGACCAAAGTGACCCATGAAGTCCCAAAAACAAGACAGGATTCTGTCAACGCTCTTGAATACCCACCCCAGGCCTGAGGTAGGATTCCATTGCTGAAGAAACCACAGAAAGCTATCTGTTAGCACCGAGAGACCCTTCAAGGTCCAGAATGGTAACCATCCCCAAAAAGGTATTTAGTGCAGTGCTAGAAGGCACTGCACAAGCTGCCACGGGAAGCTGGTCAACGACAATTGGAGTAAACACAGACCACTGATAAGAAACCCAGTCTGCCACCAGGACAAGGCTGAACACACTGCCTAATGGGAGAGAACAGCAAACCAAGTGAACACTTGTGAAATGGAGGAGCCAAAGTCTGGGGGAGGAAATCAACAGCTTTTAATTTGGCTAAGTACTCGACTCAGTGACAGGGAGCCCTTAACTGGAACTGGGGACTCAGGGCAAAATGCACTGGGAACCAAAATCTTGGGCCCCCAAAGAGAAGCACTTTACAAGTGATTTACAAAGAGGCTACTAACAATAGAATCTAGCTAATTCAGAATGTGTATCTCAGTTAACCTATACTGATCTCACTCTCAGATGGAGATTCTGTTTGTATTTTTCAGAAGGCAGTGAGAGTTGTGGTCTTACCAACTCTACTGAGGAACCACAGGCATATAGCTGATATTCTGGCAAGAGATGAGCCACCCCAGACTACTGTGGAGGATTCACATGGAACCCTGCAGAGAGTGGTGGGATAAGCAAGAGACCTATAACTACAGCCAGTCAGTCAACCCAGGATAAGCCAGCGAGACAGACAACAAGGATCTTCAACACAACCTGAGGCAGAAGTACAGAGGCCACTAGGACCTCAACAATAAAGCAGCCTTAATTCTCACCCACCATGACTCAGGGAACTGAGTGGAAGAGGGGGTGGAAAGTTTTTAAGAGGCATGGTGACAGAGAATGTCCAGAGACATGACCCCCCTCAGTAACAACATACAAAGGGGGGTGGAACTGGGTTGACACCTAGGCTATCCATAACCCCCTACCCCATGGACTGACCCAGTTTGCCCACAGAGGAGGATATCCAGCTAAATAGGGACAGGGAAGAGGGAAATTGGGGAACTGTGGACACCAACACATTATTTCCTCATTCAATGTATCTAATTATGGATAATACAGAAATATAAATAAATAAATAAATAAATAAATAAATAAATAAATAAATAAATAAATAAATAAATACTTTCTAGTGTCCTTCAGGGCAGTAATAATGCAGTTTTGTTTACTTTGTCATATATATTTTCTAATGCTAGTCTCAAGCTCACATTTTTTGGTATATATTATTTATTTATTTTAATAAGTGGAAACTTTGTATGTACAATTTATGTGTGGGTACCACCATGTCCCTCCTCCCAGCCCCTGTTCCACTGAGGGTCCTCCTCAGTGCGATTATGGGAATGTCCCATGGAATGGAGAGCTGTGAGTTGTGCTAGCAGCAGACAGTTATGGGGGGGTGCAATGCCTCTGGATACTCCCCCCACCTTGGCTCTTACAATCTTTCCCTCTCCTCTTCCACAAAGTTCCCTGAGCCTTTTAAGTCTGCTTTCATGTTGAGCTCTTAGCAGCCTCTGGATTTCTGCTTTGGAACATTTAAGTGCCCTTAGTGTCTGTCTCCACCCTGGCACAGATTGACAGGCTTGCTGCTGGAGCTGCACTCTTGCTCATCTCACCACTTCCTGTGGTTTCTCCTGGTCCCTAGCTGATGTGTTAGAGGTGGTTCATCTCCTTCCACGGAGTAAGCTATCAGTTATAGTCTTGTTGGTCCATTGTGTTATCCAGAGTTCTTCCTGCCTTCTGAAAAATAAAAAGAGATTCTCCAATGGAGAGTGAGATCCGCCTGGGTTAAGTGAGATAATCATTGTTAATTTGGCGAGATTATAATGAATGTAGACTTTCTTAGGCCCATGGTTGGTCTCCATAGCAATTTCACTTGGATCCCAGTTCCAGTTAAGGGTTCCTTGCCACTGAGATCTCTTAGCCAATCTGAAAGCTCTTGAATACTGGCCTAGGTCAAGTTCCCACTGTGCACAGTTGTGTACATCTTGTCATGCTGGTTGCTATCTTATAGCAGTGTCCCCTGCCTTCTCCTAATTGTTTGCCTATATCCTCTGGCAGCTGATGTAGCACTTTCCAACAGTATATGGACTAACCATCTGGGGAAATGGCTCCCGGATTCTAGCTAGATCTCCCCATGTGTGAAGGTAGCCTGTGGTGCTTTAAGCAATAGGGTCTTATCTTTTTACCTCTGGAAGGTAATCAAGTGCTTTGACAAAAGTCTGTCTTGTTTTGAGGCCCTTGTAGGTCTCTCCATCAACAGCTAAATATGGGTAGTAACCAATTTCTGGGAGTTATAAGCCAGAGCCAATTGTATTAGGGTTAGGCTTCATCTGACTTTTCAGGGCCCATCTTATCAGACAATTCCCCCGAATTCCTTTGGAGGGTT
>PVHP010042649.1:0-15703 GCA_004024765.1 Zapus hudsonius
GATGGGATGAATCCTTGAAGACATTCTTCATTTAGCATATGGAAGTATTTTGCTGAGTTACAAACTAGTGATGCAAACTTTCTTAGGCCAAACACAAGTAGCCTTGGGAAATAGCTATAGGGCTTGGATTTGTAGCTTCTATAGTGAATGCTCTCAATAAGAAAAAAGTTGCAATTACCATACAAACACAACTTGCTAAGGAAATTCAAAGACTGTGGGGATCCTGAGCCCTTTTTTTAAAATATATATTTATTGTCCATAATGAGTTACATTATTTAGTGGGCAAACCATGCGTTGTTATCCCGAATTCCCCAATTCCCTCCCTCCCCATCCCTCATTGAGACAGAAACCAAGGATTTTCGACACAAGGAGCCCTGAGCCCTTTTTGAAAGATGTTTCACACAAGATCACAGTGGGGCTCAAGCACCCTGCAGACTGTAGAGACTGTTGGTTTCATGATTTCTGACTGAGAGAGAAAGCTGTACAATGTAGACTGAAAAACTGGAAGGAGGGGAAGTGGAGAAGAGATGTTTTCTATGGTAGACCTGATTGTTTTTGGGGTGGAGGACATACAGGGGGAAAGAAGGTTCGATCAATGGATAGATAACTTAATTACAGTGAGATTAGAAGCCAGACTGTTTTGGAGAGCTAATACTCACTGTGATGCCTGTAGATAACAATATTGTGTTCTACATTAAAAAAAAAAAAAACTAGACAATTTTGAATGCTTTCATTGTGAAAAGCTGGATTTGAATTGGTTTTCTAAAATACTCTGATCTTTCTCATAATTATTTTAAGTAACATACACACAATGATTTATGTTCTTTTCCATAATATCAATAGTGTTGAAATCTGCTTGCCTTTGGCACAGGAATAGAGCCAGTAAAACATAAATATGGCAGGTCCATCCTTTAAATTTGACATGTCAGGCAGGCTCTTATTGTCCTCATCTTGCTTTTTTCTTTCTTGTTTATGATTCCATTACAATGAAGGAAACTCTGATATATAAATCACTGTGAAAATTATATATACAGTGCATGTCATACACTTTCTTAGAACAAACTGACTTGTCTTCATATAAGCAAGCATTTCCTTTAATAGCATAGAATGCTAGTTTTAGTAAAAATTCTTGCATGCAATGAACTCTGGAATGAACATATACAAATGATTTTAGTTAAGTCATGAGCTAATGAGGAAACAAATAAGATGCTACCACATAATAATGTATTGAAGTAGTCACATCTGGAAGTAGTGAAGGAATGCTAAAATAACTTTAAAACAATATGAAAAAATAGTTGATCTACTAGACAGCATTTCTATGACAAATATTTGAGTTATCAGTTTTCTATAATTTGCATAGCAATAATGTAACTTTACAAGAAAAAGTCATGAATAAATCATAACTTGTGATCCATAGCATCAATAAAATCCATAGCATCGATTAAAAATAATCTTTCATATGCAGTATGTATGCTCTGTGTCCATTGAAAAGTCTTCCTTATACTCACATACACAATTGATAGAAATAGAGAAAAACCTCAATTTAGAGATTCAGACTAGAAAAGCTGATCAGTTACAACTCATGTAACTGATAACTCAAATTTTCAAGTCTGAACATAATATCATGAAAAGAGTAAATAATATTTTTGCTGTGAATACTTTATCTACATCAGTAATGCATTTACTGTCTTCCGATGCTCAATGATTCCCCTATTCACTTCTGTAAAATTAATAAATATTAGTTTGAGGCAAAGCAACCTAATAAATAAATCACAGTGAAAACTAATACAGAAAGCTAGAAGATTAGATATTTCAAAATGATTAATAACTTAAGAGAATGACAGATAATAATGCATAGGGAATTTTCTAACACTTAAAGTTTTATAGGTTCAAAACATAAAATTCAATATCAAGCTGTGAATGCCCTAGTATGATATTATATTATGAAATATGAAAAAGAAAACTCTCACCCCAGAGAATTTGAGCATGAAAATCCAACAGTTCAATGAAAGTTAATGCAATATAAACGTAAGTGGAAAGAATAAGGCATGAGGTATGAGTTTGGGGATAAACATATAGATGAAAATCATAAAAAACAGAATTTATATCAGAGATGACTGAAGGAGAGAGAAAGAGAAGAGGGAGTGAAAGTCATAAAGACTCCATATGCTTCACATGTTGCACAGCATTACCAATAATTTAATTTTCTCAGGTTTTAAACTCTTCAGTACTGAAAGGTTTAATAAATCAATTATTTGGAAAATGAAATGAAATGAAAAAATACACAAAGTTTAGCAGTTTCTAAATTTTATTATATGTATTGCATTTGTGATTAGAAAATGTTCATTTATATGAATAATGATTATGTAGATCAATTTCAGAATTCAAAGAATCTACTATTATTATTTAACTTTGAATGGAGAAAAAAACCTGGAGAACTGTTTCCTTAAAGCATCAATTTTTCATCCATGATCAGCCATTTTCATTGGCAACTTCAAGTAGAGAATAATTCAATTTAGATTTATTTAATTTTCCATCATGATATATGAATTTGCCATGGTTGCCATACTGAAGTCCATCACTGAGATGACTCACCAAAATTCTATTACCTCTTCATTCCCAGGCTTCATAGCTCAAAGTTTAAAATCTAAGTGTCTACAGGCCAGTTCCTTCCATGGTCTGTGAGGGCAAGATCTTATTTAACATTTTTCCTTTGCTTATAAAATGACTTATTCCTGTGTCTTGTCATCATCTTGCCTGTGATTGATATTTCTGTGTTCAAATTCCCATTTGTGTAAAGATGTTGGCCATATGGGGTTAGAGATCAATGAATTTAATTTTCTTAATTTATTTATTTATTTTATGTAAGCCCATCTATTAGTCATTCTGGATTAGACTCTACTTCATTGCATTATTCTTCCTCTGCAGATTTTCTATATCCTAGTCAAATCATATTTTGATGGGTTAGAGATTAGGACTCCTAGATATATATTTTTGGAGGAGTAATTGAGTTGATAATAGAGTAATGTCTGTGTGGCATAACATTTGAGTATTTTATTAAATCACTATTTAAATAATTCAGTGATTGCCTTCCTACAGGAGAACCCTTTAGAACATTTTTTGTAAGCATTTTAACTAATTCTTATTTTTGCTTTGTATGTGTGCATGAATTAACATGGAGCTCAACTGCCACTGTGTGTGTGTGTGTGTGTGTGTGTGTGTGTGTGTTTATGTGTGTTGGTTGGGTGTGGGGGTGGGTTGGTGGTGTGTGTGTGTGGGTGGGTATTGTGGGTGTAGGTCAGAGAGCAACTTCAAGTGCTGATACTTATTTTAAGGCAGATTCTTATGTTCCCATGAAACATGCCAAAGTGACTGCCTGTGAGCTTCTGGAATTCTCCAAAAACAAACAAAAATCTGGTATTTGTTAAACAAATTTCCTTCACCAACTCCTCTGTTTTGCAACATTATACAGTAAGCATTAAGGTTTGACTATCTTTGTGATATATAGACTCAGAATTCTTCTGTTAAATTGCCAGGAAAAGTATACCAGGTATGATGGTTAAATTTTTGTTGTCAACCTGACTTTTTTAATAATCTTGGGTGGGTCTCTGAAGATGTTTACAGGAAGGCAGCCTCTCAGCAAGGGGCAGGATGTAAAGAAGCTCAAAGAAACTAGAAGTAGACATTCTTTCCTGTTTGAACTATGCAGAAAGGAAATTCCAGAGACTCAGTAAGCCATTAAGTCTGGGATAGGGTTGCAAGACCCCACCCTAAGGCTATATGAAGGGGAAAAATTCTCTCCTTGATCCTCCTGCCTGTTATTGTGAGTGTGAAGTTGGTGATCAGTTTCTCTCTCCACTTATAACTGTGAAAGGGAGCAGCCTGTTTCCTATTATGGAACTTCCCCTAGATCTATAGGTTCAATACTTTCCTCCCATAAACTGTGCCTGGTTTGGAGATTCATTTACAACACCAGGTTATTTGGGAGACCTGTTTAAATTTGTTTAGGAACCTTATCACTGATTTCCATAATAGTAACTAGTTTATATTCCCAATGGCAATGTATGAGGTTCCCTTTTTCCCTGTCTTTGCCAACATTAATTGTTAATTGTTTTGTAAATGACTGCTTTTCTGAATGAGGTGAAATGGAATTTTGAAGTAGTTTCAACTGATTACGAGTAATGTTGATCTTTATTTCATATTTATTAGCCATTTGTACTTACCTTTTAAGAATTGTCTCTCCATTTTATTTTATTTTTTATTTTTAAGTAGATTTATTATGGATAAATTTATATATTATATGAGCAAATCTTGTGAATGTGTCCCCATTTCACTCCACTCTGTCCCCTACCCATTGGGATCCTTCCTTGGTGCACATACTGGATCTGTCCATAGGATAGAGGGTATGAACTACACCAGAGGTATCCAGGGTTTTTTTGTTTGTTTGTTTGTTTTGTTTTGCTGGGTTTTTTTTTTGTCTCCTTCTCCCTTGTGTATTGTTGCTGAGGGGGGCAATGACTCTGGATATTCTCCCACACTATGGCTCTTACATTCTATCTGGCCCCTCTACCAATCACTTTCCTGAGTCATAGTGGGTGAGTTTTGAGTCTGTTTTGTTGTTGAGATTTTAACTATCTCTGGATCTTTGCCCTGGGTTGTGTTGGGTATCGGTGGCATATGTATCCATTGACCTTTTTTGGGTTATCAGACTTGCTGTGGTGATTGGTCTCCTGTTTGTCTCATCTCTTTCTCATAGGTTTCATTTGGACCCTGTGTGAAGGCTAGGTGTGGTTTGTCTCCTGCCAGGACCATCATCCGATGTTTTGGTGGAATTGTGTTGTCCCTGACTCTCTCAATGCCTGCTGAAAAATACAAACAGAATCTCTCTCAGAGAATGAGATTAATATTGGTTAATAGAGACAACATTGCTATTTTGGCAACTTCCTAATGAGTGTAGCCTCTCTGTTGCTTTCTGGTAGTGAGAATTTCCTCCAGGAGCCTGAGAACTTGGTCCCCATAGGATTATACCATGGATCCCAGTTATAGTTAAGGGTTCCTTGTCACTAAGTGAATCTCTTAACCAATCATTAAACCATTAATTACCTTCCTTGGTTTAGTGCCACTATTGCACAGATGAGCATTTCTTGACTTTCTGGTCTCTTCCATACAGCCATATGTTCAGCATTCTTGTGATATTGTATATCAGTGGTCTCTGCTTTCTCCAAATAACATTGACAAATTTTCCCTGGCATCTCATGGAACACCTTCCAATGCTACACATGCTACCATCTGGTAGCTGGTTACCATTCTGGATCTAGCTGGGTCTCTTGGTGTTTGATGATACTTTGTGATTTTTTCAGCAATAGGGTCTTACCTTAAGCTTGGGACAGGTATTCAAGAGCTTTGACAGAAGTCTGTCACATTTTGGGAACTGAATGGATCTCTTTGATCCAGAGCTCAGTGTGGAAAGGAACCAATAACTGGGACAGGGAGATGCAGGACTGAGCAATTATTCTTAAGTTTAGTCTTCCTCCCATTCTATTCATGGGCCCTTATTCCAGGTAGTGCCCACAGCTTCCTCAGTAGCTTACTGTATAAAAGGTAGGGTTTTATATTGTCAATTCCTTATTAGTTTAGTTCACTATTTGAGTCCCCCCTCCCTCACATTTCCCCCCCCCTCCCATCCCCCCCCCTTTGATAGTCTCTGAAATTATGAGCCAGAATAAGCATTCCTTCTTTGTCAGTTGATTATCTCAGATTTTTTTTTTCAAATAACAGGGATCTGACTAGGGCAGTTCTTTGTAGGAAAAAGTAGAAAAGAGTTGCATGAGCCTTGTTTTTTTTTTTTTTTTGTTTTTTTTTTGTTTTTTTTTTTTCTAGAAGTAACATCTGACCAGAAGTAGCTTTTGGGAGGAGAAGCTTTATTTAGGCGTACATTCTCAAAGGGAAGCTTCATCATGTTAGGTAAAAAACAGAGGCTGGACATCACCTCAGTCACAGAAGGTTGCAAACAGCAGCAAAAGAATGGATCGACTCTAGCAAGGAGTAGTAGGCTATAAAATCTCATTCCCAAAAACACACCTCCTCCAGGGAGCACTTTTCCTACCATATACCCATGAGCTGGGGATCAGGCATTCAGAACACTCGAGTTTATGGGTTATACCTAAATTAACTCCCCATAACATGGGAGTTCTGATATATATCATGCAGAGTATGGTAAACTACATGGCTGATTTGATCAAGAGAGAATATGTAGAAAAAATCAAATTTAAAATGGAAATAACACATTCTGAGGAAGAAATCAACCAGTCACATTACAGATATTGGCATAGAGAACTTGTATTTTACATATGGGTAGTAAGTTTTTCAACTCCACTACCAAAGATAGCCTCTTGGCATTATTGTGTGCCATTGATATTATTTTCATAGGCACAGCTCAGCAAGTTGTAGCAAAGATATCTTTGTAAACGCCACAAACTTTTGGAAAGATGAGTGTTTGTTGCTTCTTTTTGTGAAAGAATTCTTATTCATTCAGGATATCAGTGGGGACATATATTTGAGCAGATGTGAAATAAAATCACTCAGAAATTAATCTGAGCCATCATGGAACACAGGAGATGTCTATTGGTCTGACAGTGTTCTCCTTAATGGGCCCAATGGCAGTAATAAGAACCCATGTTGCAAATCTCCATGGAACACCCTGAAGAATTGAACACCACTTGCAAATTTAATAACCTATCCTTTATTGGAACCTTCTGGTTTCTTATTTATTTCATCCTATCCAACAGAATTGCTCCCTGTGATAATCAATTAAAACATAGTCATAAGAATTTGTTTCTCTTTTTGAAATTTATGAAACCAAAACAAGACATATCTCTGTCTATACATAAATTATTATAAATCAAGGTAGGGAGGGAGAAGGTAATTCTCATTAAGTACAAGTTTTTCAATTAAAATTACAGTAATATATTGGCACCCGAAGATGTCCTGGAACAATGGAGAATTGTCTTTTTTGATAAGTGCTTCTGATGGCCGCACATTATTCTGCACAGAGTTGTGGTGCCTGGGCCATTCTATATCCTAGGTCTCATCAACTAGTCTCCAAGACCTAATACACCAACATATGTTCATATGTATTTTTTCACATGTAAGTAAATCAGGAATCTAAAAGTAAGTCTTTCTATATTAGTTCTGGATTTTTATCCAATGAGTCATTTCTTTATACTAGAAAGGAGGATTAGATACAGAGACAGAGCAAGAGATGAGTGAGAATGAAAAGAGAGATTGAGAGGACTGATGATCTGGACTGAAGCTAGATACTGTCTGTCCCTCTATTACCCATAGTTAGACTGTATAAAGGAGCTTCAAAATAGCAGTATTTGAGATCCTATAAATGTAGTAACTCAGACAGTCTTGAAGGTGCATGCCTGTGGGCCTAGCATTAGGAGAATGAGAGAGTAGGAACACGATTTCAAGACCAGCCTTGAGCTCAAAGTAAGTTTAAGGCTAGCCGGAGCTACATTAGACTGCCTACAAACACGCACAAACACACCCCGACACACAGACACATACCCACACAGACATACACACATTGATACCAGATACACACAGATACAGACACACACACACATACACACAAACACACACCCATACTCATACACACATACACACACAGAGACACACACACATACACAGGCACACATAAATACACACACTCATACACAGACACATACACCCACATACACACACAACACACACAAACATACACAGACACACATACCGACATACACACATTGATACAAATACACACACACAGATACAAATACACACACAGAGACACACACATACACACACACCCATATGCATACATACATACACACAGATATACACACAGACACACATACCCAGACACACATATACACACGCACACATACACACACAGACATATACACACAGACACACACATACACACACAGACATGCATGCAGATAGGCATACACAGACACCCCCCACACACACACAGGAGACTCTGTTTTGTTTTTTTTTGTTTTTTTGTTTTTTTTTTTTTTTTTGGTTTTTCAAGGTAGGGTCTCACTCTAGCCCATGCTGACCTGGAATTCACTATGTAGTCTCAGGGTGGCCTTAAACTCACCGCAATCCTCCTACCTCTGCCTCTTGAATGTTGGGATTAAAGGCATGCGCCATCACGCCTGTCTGAGACTCTGTTTTATAAGGTGTTACGCCATGTTTCTACCTTTGACAATTCATTGTCCAAGACCAAGATGTGGAACATTAAAAAAAGAAGGAATTGAAAACTCTATATTGGGGCACAAGAATAAGTCCCAATTATGTGTTCCTTCCTATAAATATTAGTTTGATCTGATTTCATTTTTGATTCCTATTTGTTGGAGCAATAATTCTTAATCCATAGATACTTTTTATAATGCTTGAATTAATTTTATTTGATATGCTTTGCTATCTGCTGATGTTGAAGAAACCACATCTAAAATCATTAATCAAATAGTGACAGAGCTGAGAGGATTTTGGCTGAAGAGATAAAGTCTGTTAATGAGACTTCATATATACATACCTGGCCTCTCAACAACTCATGATTAAGCAACATTTTCAAAGGTTTATAAAGGAAATGGAACAGATATGCAATAGACTATGATATATACTGGGGAAATAGGAATATTCATATATCTATTATCTATTAATCTAACTACATATGATATAAAATGCATATAGGAATATTTATAATATATAAAAAGTTTAAAAGACTCTTTAAGCTTGAAACAATTTTATTTATATGTCTTTTTCTAGAGAACACTAAATTTGCTTAGAACAAATATTTATCTTTTCTTAATTAATTTTTTATGGCCATAATTATATACATTGAATGAGCAAATAATGAGTTGTTATCCCCAGTTCTCCAATTTCCCTCTTCCCTGTCTCCAATCAGCTGGGTATCCTCCTCCATGGGCAGTCTGAATCAGTCCATGGTTTAGGGGTTACAGAGAGCCTAGGAGTCACCCTGGTTCCACTCCTTTTATTTCTATGTATTATATCAAATAAGATTGGATTGCACCAAACCTTATTGTCAGACCGAAAACTTGAACATCTAGACTAGAGTATTTCATCACAAATGAATCATTCAACTAGCACTAAAGACTCAAACTCAAGCAATGATTCTACGGCATTGTTTATTTATGAAAGGCTGTAAGACCAGTTTGATTCAATAATAATAAGGAGGGAGCTGTGATCATCCAAAAATAAATTCAGTGTGGATTTGTTTCTAGTGTAAGACACAAATAGATTAATTGATCAAATTATACAATTTTTTAAAGAGTTAGCAATGGCTGCTGGAAATCTCATCTAACCATATGTTTGTCTTTTCACTTTTACTTCTTTATGTATTTTGGACAGGTCAGAGACAGTATAGTCTTGAGAATATTTCACATTATGCCCTGCTCTGCAGATCCCTATCTATATTTCTCTGGGTAAAATATAGAATCTTTTTGAGCTTCAGTTTTTTTTTTTTTCACATCTTTGTGGTGAGTGTCAAAGTGCATGGTGTACAGCAAAGGGTTGCTTCTGAAGTTAAAAATCAAGTTTGTGAAACTATGTGTCAATAGGAAAGCCTCACATACACTCAGTTTCCCTTCTGTTTCTGTGGACAGCTTGAAGATTGCCAGGAAACGGGATGCAAACCTGGAAGTTCTTCATCTCTCATGCGATTTGATGCATAATTCATCTATTTCCCAATTGGGTGGCACAGTGGCCGGATGACATGGATCATGTCCATGGAAAAGGAACTTAATGCATGCCCCAACATGTTCTGGGAAAGAAATGGAATGTGACAATGAAAATGCCAGTTCTGCCTGGTTGTACTGAAATCAAGAAGACACAGAGATGTCAGTATATGGGGCCAACTGAAGGGTTAACATGAAAGGTAGTCCTGGTAATTGGGCACTCTTGTGGGATTCTTTGTTGTCCATGGGGCAGAGAGTGACAGAGCTATGCTGGTAGATAGGAAGGCTATTCAGAAGTCAGGACACAAGGATAAATTACTTTTCCTACTCAGACTAGCAGTATTCAGTATACAGCCTGGGAAGAGTGATGTTCAAGTTTAATGCTTTACAGAAATAATTTATCAGATAATGGGCTTCAAAAAGGTAAACTAATAGACAAAGTAAAGATATATGTTTAAAAAGATTTTTCTAGGAGTTAGTTCAGGGGATTATGAAGGGTAAATGTCCCTCAAGCTGCTGTCTGCTGGATGAGAAACTAGGAGAGCTAAGGAAAGATTTAGTCGGAGGTGGAGGGATGGAGAATCAGGGGTTCCAGCGTCTGAGGACATTGGATGGATTTCTCAGTGTGAATAGAAGCAGGGCAATTTTCAAAGGATCCCTTGATGCCCACCTGTGATAAAAGGAAAATGTGCTCCATCAATGTACAACTTGAATTGTTAATCTAGAAGTGCTATCTGAGTCACACCTAGAAATTGTTGATACAAATATATTTCATAATCAATCATAAATCCATAGGAAGTATTCATAATTTATTTAAGTGCTATGCATATAACTAAAATTCTGAGCCAATGTTGCTGATTATGTTCAATAGGCATTTTTTTCCCTTTTGCCTCTGAGGAATCTGGTGTATAATGCCTTAAATGACACATAAAGAGTAGTGCATACATAATGGACAAGTGACAGAACTTGATGTAAGCCTATTTATTTTTCTACTTTGCTATTGTTAATTTGTTACCATGAAGATTTGATTTTTAAAAATAATATTCAAACATGTATACTAACTTCCTAGCAGAGTCATCACAATATAATTATACATTTGTATTTTTCAGATATTTCATGAGAGAAAGTGGTCATTGAAAATTGTGTCTTCCTGTGTCCTCATCATGTATTTAACCAGATGCTAATTGTAGATTTTTGTGTGAGGTGGCAGGTAGTCACTCTAACTTTTCTTAGCTCACATTTTTTCCGGAACCATAGCTTTTTATTAGAAATCTCCATTAGAATTATCTTGTGTTTTTCTTAAGATGTTCCTGAGTTGTTCAGTCCAGTTTCTGGAGTAGATAAAAATCTCTCATTTGGAGAAAATGCAGTTGAATTTTTACATGTTTACAAGTGTGTGTTGAGAAATTGCACAAGCATGCATGTTTGTGTGTGTATTTGTGTGTATGTGTGTGTATGTTTGTGTTTGTGTATGTGTGTGCGTTTGTGTATGTGTGTGTATGTGTGTGGGCATTGGTGTGTGTGTGTGTGTGTGTGTGTGTGTGTGTGTGTGTGTGTGTGTTGGAAGCCAGAAGTCTATGTCAGTCATCTTCCTCATTCACTCTCCACCTCATTTTTGGAGCCTTGTTTCTCAGTGGAGTCTCACAAAATTAAATGGATTCAGCTGCATTAGCCACCCAACAAGCCTCAGGCATCCTTCTATCTCCACCTCCTCAGTGTTGGGATGACAGGTATGCACCACTACACCAGGCTTTAACATGGGTTCTGTGGCTGTCCACCAAGATGTCCATGCTTGAGTGGCAAGCACTTGACCAACTCAGCCATCTCCCCACAGGCAAGCTACATTTTTAGCTAATGGATCAGTTCAATCTGATTCACTCTCAGGATTGAATCACTTTTCCCCGACCATCCTTGCAATGGGTTGCTCACCTGTCATGTTCAAGCCTGATTGCCACTGGGACTATATTAAGTTGAGACTTGAAAAGAGACAGTCTACCATCTGTGTGGAGGTATTAATGCCCTTGTTGTAGGGATGCTCCCCTGAGGGAAAGGTTATTTGGCTTCCCTTCTTTCTCTGTCCTGAGTCTGGGTGGGGCTGTGCACTCATGTCCTAATACAGCTGAAGGTCTTTGCCAGACAGAACAGAAATGTTATTGGACTCCCCGGGATCCAGAAATGCCAGCCAGATAAATATCTATTCTTTGTGAAACTATTCTTAGGTTTGGTTTAAAATAGTAGTAAACACACTAAACTATCCTGAACCAACCCACACATTCTCATAGCTGCCAGCATCTAAACCCCTTCAGAATCTGACTGACGACAAACCCTCACTCCTGGTCTGGATCCAGCACTGCCCTTGGCATACCTTCCATCGTTGCCATGTCATATTTGGTCATATCCCTGAGGATAACTGATGCTCAGTGCAACTGCTTGGAGATATTTACCGCATCAGAAGACACCATGCTCACAGTAATTCTCAAGGGATATTTCAAGATGTAATGATGCAGACCTGTCACATAGCTGGAAATAAAGGATTACTTTTAGATCTTCTACTCTTTTTTTAAAACTGTGTTTTTAAGAATATTGTTCATTGATATCTCCATACATAATGCATCACACAATGCAAGCTGAACATTATCTCCTCCCACCATGCTCCATTGTATGTTTCAATCTGTTTTCTTCCCAAAAGAAATAGCAAAGGTAGTAAAATATGTCCCTCATGATCAGAGTGATAAGGGTTGATGCTGTGCTACTGGTGAAGGAAAGGAAAATATCCTTCACCAGTCATCAATTTTGGTGTAGTACTTTGATCAAAGTGCAAGGAAAAACTTTATGGTGAAAATTGACATCAAATCTTGAATCAAATATTTATAGATCTGTCATGATTTTATAAGGGATTCAACTTCAGTTTCTTTTCTCATGTGCACATGGTAATTTAAGTTTTAAATTCTCCTGCGTCCCTCTGTACCTGCCTTAGGGAAGCCGATGCAGGTTTTTAGGTTTATGAATTAGCTAAACTGTACTCCCCTCCCAGGACGCGTTTTCCACTCTCAGATTTGATAAATGCTTGGGAAAATACTGTGGTTCTTTCTTCTTTGCTTAATCTCCTTTCTAACAAAATATTGATGAGTAATTAGAATTTACAGAAATATGATTAGGATTTTAGTTATCATTGCAATTTGACATTGTCATAAAAGTTTCCAATGATTTTATTTTTGTCCAAGGTAGGACCTTGCTGTAGCCCAGGATTAACAGTAGTTCACTATGTAGTCTCAGGGTGACTGCAAACTCACAGCAATCCTTCTACCTCTGCCTCCCAGTGCTGATATTGAAGGTGTGTGCCACCATGCCCGCTAAAAATATTTTTATTTATTCATGTATTTATTTGTAAGCAAAGAAACACAGTGTAGGCAGAGAGAGAATGAGAGAGAGAGAGAGAATGAGAGAGAGAATGAGAACATCTGGGCATGTAGCCAATGCTAACAAAGTCCAGATGCCTGCACCACTTTGTGTATATGGCTTTACTGGGGAATTGAACCCTGGACATTAGGCTTTTCAGTTAAGTGCCTTAACCACTGCAGCTAAAAGTTTGTAGGTTTTTTAACCTTAATATCTATACATAGATCACAGAGAGTCTTAAAAATTGTAACATATAATTTGTCAGAATTAGGAAAATGACTCTTCACTGTTATCCACCAAGAATTACCTGCTTAATTCAGAAATGTGTATCTCCGTTAATCTATACTGACCTCATTCTCCGATGGGGATTCTGTTTGTATCTTTCAGAATGCAGCGAGAGAGCTGTGGCTCATCCGACCCTACCGATGAATTGCAGGCTGATAGCTGGCATGCTGACAAGAGATGAACCACCCCAGACATACCATGGAGGATCTATATGGAACCCTGCAGAGAATGATAGGATGACCAAGTGACCCATAGTCACAGCCATTCAGTCAACACATGATAAGCCAGTGAAACAGACACCAATGATTTTTGACACAACCTAAAGCAGAAGTACAGAGACACCCTAAGTTCTCAACAATAAAGCAGCCTTAATACTCACCCACCATGACTCAGGGAACTGAGCGAAAGAGGGGGTGGAAAGATTATGAGAGCCTTGTGGGGGAGAATACCCAGAGACTTGAGCCCCCTCAGGAACAACACACTAGGGCTGGTGGAACTGGGTTGACTCCTAGGCTATCCAGGGCCCGCAGCCCCAAGGACTGATCCAGACTGCCCATGGAGGAGGATATTCAGCTGAGTAGGGATGGAGAAGAGGGACATTGGGGAACTGGGGATAACAATGCATTGTTTGCCTATTAAATAATGTAACTCATTATGGACAATAAAAAAAAAGAATTACCTGCTTAATGGGAAGAAAAGAGAAGTCTCTTCCTCTTTTATATACACATCTCCAGGGCAGGTTTCCTTGTTATTTCTTTTTTTTTTTTACAAGTGCTATCTTTAATATATATATACATATATATATATATATATATATATATATATATATATATATATATATATATATATATATATATATATATATATATATATATATATATATATATATATATATATATATATATATATATATATATATATATATATATATATATATATATATATATATATATATATATATATATATATATATATATATATTCCTTTTCAGGCTTAAGGAGATTGAGAAAGGTTCTCTAGTACCATTCTTTAGTTTATATTGACAGAGCTTCTTAAAACAATGTCAGAGAAGAATGAACAATCATATGACCCCCACCTTAGGTCAGGTGGGCTCCAGGTCCATAGTTAAGTACAGGATAGATGAAGGGTTTTATGGCCAGTCAACACATGTCAATACAAGGTGTGATTTATTTCTGATGATGAACTAAGGAAAATGAACAGCTATACAGAGGTCACACTAGGTCAATTTCAGAGTATCACCCTTGACATACAGTATCTGAAAATGAAATGTCTTCCACCAGACCTGGATTTGTGATATCACAGTTGAAAGCCGCCTGTACTCACACTCTCTGCCTCAGGTGGAGTGAGAGGCCTCAGTTCAGTGAGCCAAAGAGGCCAAGGCCAATCCCGCCCCTGATTCATGGGAATGCCCTTACACTGGTCATGCTTTCATTTTTCACAGGTCAGTTTTTCAGAGGTCTCCACTTTATGCCTTGATCCTAGGAGATTTGTGTCAATAATGTTATTAGGATCAGTAGTGAAACTTTTTGTCTTTAAAAGCAGAAAAAAACTATTTGAAAAGCTATAATGAGAAAATATTTGATCACTTTTTACAATATTTTAGACTACTGAGAAGATTACTCTTCTAAGCAGATAAATATTTTAACACACATCCTTTTTGCTTACAAATGTTTAGGAAAATGTCAGTTTTAAAAAGATTAAAAAGAAAATGCTGATTCATAAAAAATGTATCAAATTCTAATTTGCATACTGGTGTACATTAAATCACAATTCTTATTTTTAAAAATCTTATTTTTATTAGATAAAACACATATATAAGAATTTTAACCCTTGATTTTAATTAACTAAATTACATCTAAAATATTTTATTTTTTAAATTATTTATTTACTTATTAAAGAGAGAGAATGAGAGTGAGGCATTCCAGGGCCTCCAGACACTTCAATCGAATTCCAAATGCATGTTTCATTTTGTGCACCTGGCTTTATATACGTTCTGGGGAATCATGATGTCACGGGACAGTGTGTCATAAGCACAGGCTAGACATCACCTCTGCCGTGGCAGGTGGAAACAGCAGCAAGAGAGTGAGCCAAACTAACACTTGCTAGGTCAGGATTAATAAAACTCAAAGTCCCTCCCTAGAAACACACCTCCTTCCAACAAGATTCCACCTCCCAAATTGCTAACAACTGGGGTTCAAACATCAGAAAACATGAGTGTATGGGGGATGTCTGATTCAAACCTCCAC
>PVHP010042650.1:0-14885 GCA_004024765.1 Zapus hudsonius
AAGGGAAGGGAAGGGAAGGGAAGGAAAGGAAAGGAAAGGAAAGGAAAGAAAGAAAGAACAAGAACCTGCCAGGGTCTCTTACCACTACAAACAAATTCCAGATGCATGCACCACTTTGTGCATCTGACTTTACCTGGATACTGGGGAACGGAACCTGGGTCTTTAGGCTGTGAAGGCAAGTGTCTTAACCACTGAGCATTCTCTCCAGTCTTATATTTTTTTAAACTAAATTCCACTGCAATTAGAAAATCTATGGTTTCTTTAATGTGCATTTGAAGTCACTCTGCAACTATACCATTTCTGCTCCAAAGCCAAACCTTTATTAACATGGAAGCATAATAAAAGAATTATACTACCACCATGGGACACGGTTTCCTGTAATTCTTGCAAGCTTATTTTGTCTTCTCAATTAGCATAAGCTCACAAAGATCAGACTTTGTCTATTTCTAGTAGCCACATAGTTCTTATTGCATTTTAAATATCAGTAATTTTCAAAATTATTTACTGAATGACAGACTATCCTTCAGAGAACATCGTATTTGTTTTTGTTGAATTGTGGAATTTTAAATTTATTTATTTATTTATTTATTATTTATTTATTTATTTGCAAGCAGAGAGAGATAGAGAGGAGAGACAAACAAAGAGAATAGTCATGCCAGGGACTCCATCAACTGCAAACAAACTCCAGATGTATGCACCACTTTGGGGCATCTGACTTTATGAGGGTACTGGGGAATTCAACCTGGTTCCTTAGGCTTTGCAGGAAAGTGTGTTAACTGCTGAGCCATCTCTCCAGCCTGAATTGTGAAATTTTAAAAGAAAGGTGGACATCTAAAACTGGAGAACCTTCATTGCTCTTAAACCACTCATTTCTTGCATGAGTGCTTATTAGGAGTGCTTAACATTCCACATTACTTAAGCAAAACAAAAATCAGTCACTAGGCTTGCTCTCCCTGCACTTCTATAATAAATATCTACTTGCTGCATTCTTTGATCTTAAAGTTGGCGATATTACAGCATCAAGGAATACTTTATGAGTTTACACACTTGCCACAATCATTGTCTCAAAGACAGAAGCGCAATATGCCTATGATGTGAAGGAAACCAGCATTGGGCAGGAAACCTTCTCAACTTTATTCATTCTAACAGAGATGGACAGTGCTTGGTGTCTATGGATCATATGATGTATATTCCTCCTAGGGATGTATTCATAGGAAATCTTCAAAGTTAACCTTACCACTAACACACACACCATTTTTATATTTGTTTATGTGCATGTGTGTGTATGTTTACATGTTCACCAGCATCTCTTGCCACACTGCAAACGAAGCCCAAACACACTCACCACTTTATGTCACCAGGCTTTATGTGGGTTCTAGGGAATTGAACACAGGCCAGCAGGCTTTGCCAATGCCTTTAATGGCTGAGCCCTCTCCCCAGCCTCCACAACTTGTTTCTAATGTAGCACAATGTACAGACATTAATTGGAATTCTCTCAGTATTCTTATTTTCATTCTCATATTATACTTTATATTTTAGCCCTTAATATTCTATTTTCTTTTTCACACATCTCGATTTTCTATTTAGACTGTATTATGACTTTGTAGAGAATATGGAGGATTAAAGAGTATATTTAGAAGATACTGAATGCATATTAAGTGATCAAGTAATATTTACAAAAGAAGATATCACATAAGAGTAATGATGAGACAAACAGCTGAGAGTATGTTTATTCATTTTAGAAACTGAACAAAGAACTCAATGCTAACTATATGAAGAATATTTCTAGGGAGCTCTGTGTATTTCTGCAAGTATTCAGCACACACCTAAACAGTAAGATAAGATTTTTTTTGAAATACTGTTGTTTAAAAATCATGAAACATAAACCTGAAACACTAGGAGGAATGATATTTTACAGATAACCAGCTCTGAAAAAAAGAAACAATACTTCATGGCTATAACAAGACTATCAACTCGATGGGTATGCCCAAAAGAGAAATGCACGATGAAGATAAATTACTCCAGAAGAAATGAATGCTGATTAAAACTCTCAACCTCCATGGTAAATTGAATTTGGAGTGACAATTGTGAAGGAAAGAGACCCTCCAAAAGGTTTTATTACATGAAGTAAAATTAGATAATTGGAAATAAAAATGGTTTTTGCGATTTTCACAGAGGAAGAATAAAATTGGGGGATCATAGCTACAGTTAACCTGCATTATCTAATGTGGTATCATTTAAGATTCATGATATACTTGAATCAAAATTTATTTCTATTACTTCATTTCAATGAGGCTATTTCTCTGAGAACTTTTAATTCATTTATTATTCATTCATGTCATGAAGATAAACTATGACATCTGAAAAGTCCCACATGTCATGTTTCCTAAAAATCATGTACATACTTTTCCTGTGTGGTCCTTTGATGCAAAGAAAATATTAAATTTAAAGAGAGGGGAATATCTGCTTTTTTCTATAGGTTATGCTAACATTCTCTCCTGAATTTATATTTTCCAAACATATCTAAGACCCACTCTAAAGAATTGGGGTCCTATTGACAGTTGAAAGAGATGTAGAGAGGGATGAAATCTGAAGGCATCTATAAACTCAGTCATGCTACTGCTAAGTTTTAAAAATACTTTCATTTATTTATTTATAAGCAGAGACAGAAAGATTGGAGAGACACAGAGAGAGAGAATGGGCATGCCAGGGTCCTTAGCTGCTGCAAATGTACTCTAGATGCATGCACCGCTTTGTACACCTGGTTTTATGTGGGTCCTGGGGAATCAAACTCGGGTGGTTGGGTTTTGCAGGCAAGCACCTTAATCTTAAGAACCCTGATATGCCCATCTCTCCAGCCCACCAGTACAGATTCTTGAATACCACACGGCAGTTGTCATCTCTTAGGAACCATGCCAGAAATTGCCTCACCAATTAGAAAAATTATTGTGTCTTTTTTGTTTAAGTTTTTAAAAACTTTTCCTTTTTTTTTCCACTTCTCTGACCCCATAATGGAAACACATGCACATTACACACACTTGATGGCTTCCCCTCTCCCCACAACTTTGCAAAGTGGCATTGAATTTTAGAGGAAGAATTTTGGCAATGAATGAAAATTTGCTCTTACTTTTTCATATTTAAAGCCTTATGGCTAAATTTCTTGTTTCTCTCCACCCCATGTTTTAGTGGTGTTATAGAAATTGACAATCCTATTTTTAGAAAATTCCAAATGCTCTTAACATGATACTTTTTTTACATGACAAAGTATTGTTTTGTGTGTAGGATGAAAGTTAGAAGATTTTTTTTCTGGTCTTCAAAGTTGGCTTTATTCCCCTCTGGATGAACAAATTGAGCAGCTCCTACAGGAAAGAAAGGATCAATGGATTTACAACATGTTTTATTTTGGAAATAGCCATTGGGCAATGTGGGACAGGATGAAGGCCCCCTTCTGGCAGCACAGTGGGACCTTGAGGATGAACCAGAGGTTGCAGTGAAGACCCTGTAGGTTAGCTGCCAGAGAGAGCTGCTGGCTTGGGATGGAGGATTTCCTCAGCTGTGGGCAGCTCAGCCGGAGTGATGGAATTGGATCCCCAGAGACTTAGTGTTGGGTGGCCCTCCATGCGAGCTGCAGGATTTGATATTTGCCCTGCTTGTTTAAGAGCTTGCATTGGTTCAATCTTTCCTTCTTATGCCCAATGCCATCTTTTTTCTTGTGCCATTATGAACATTTAGCTTGTGTTTTAATTTTATAGACTTATAGTTAAGCACTTCCTTCTCAGTCTCAGAGCAGGTGGGAAGTGGCAATAAATGAATACTCATTGAAATTACCACCTTACTTGTGACTTTCAGAAATTGCTTTGTAAGTACACAGTCTTCCTGGTTCCTGGATATAAAAATCTTCAAGCTACCTTTACACTGTTCCTAAGCCCAGTATGCTATCCGCCATCTAAACTAATCTTTTAAAGGTTGTCTCCTTTTTCTGCACCTCTTAAGTTAGATAACTGTACTTTCTTCTCTAGCATAAGATCCTAGGATACTTACATTAAGGTACTAAACCTGAAATCAAATGAGATATATCCATCTCAGATCAAATATAAAAAGCAAATAGAGCAGGCTCTTTTTTTGTGAAAGGTTTGTTGTGGAACCCTATGGAAGCCATCAACAATCGAGTATCTGACAATACCTTTTCAAAGACAAGGTTCCCTTAATTTTGGGTGATATTATTTCAATTGTTTCTATAATGGTCATACCCATCATATGAATATCATACAGGAATTATATACATACTGTGTGTGGTATGTGTGACATAGAGAGAGAGAGGAAGAGAGAAAAAGAGAGGGAGGGAAGAGAGAGGGAGAGAGGGGATAGAGAAGGCAAGAGGGAAAGAGAGAGGGAGAAAGAAAGAGAAGAAGAGAAAGGGAGAGACAGGAAGAGAGAGGGAAAGAGTGAGAAATAGGGAGAGAGAGAGGAGAAATAAAAAGAGAGGGAGAGACAGGGAGAGACATTTTAAGAACTGACTAACTTCACTAGTCTAACCATTCTCATGGCAGCCAGCGGGCTGGAGACAAGCTGGCATTTTAATTGATGCTGTATTAGCTCTGTGTTGCGGGGACAGCACACCTGACCAACAAAAGATTATGGGAGGAAAGAGCTCATTTTTGTTTACAGTCTCAAGGGGAATTTTGTCATGGCAGAAAAACATGATAGATCAGAGGCTGGGCATCACCCGAAACAGCAGGTGGAAAACAGCAGCAGGAGAACAGACCAAACTCTAGCAACAGGGAGCTGGCTTAACAGCTCTAATCCAATCCTCAACAACATACCTCTTTGAGCTCCACCTTCCAAATTGTCCTCAGCTTGGGACCAAGCATTCAAAACACATCAGTTTATGGGACATCTGCTTCAAACCACCACTGTTGAAGTGGAGATGTCATTTCTGCTTGTTCATTGAAGATGAGCTTTTGTTACCTTAAGGCCTTCAGTGACTGCACAATTCCTATCTCCATTCTTAAAAAAATCTACTAATCTCATACAGAAAACACCCTCATGGAACAGCCAGAATAATGGCCGTTTAAAATATGTTGACTCACTGAATTTGGTATAAAATTAAGCATCGCAGGTACCACTACACTAGCTTTATTTCCAGCTATAAATATTATAAGTTACAGTTGGTTGACTGAACTGACACTACCACTACCTCTAAAGAGAAATTAATTTTAATTTCATTATACTATATCCCCTCACTTCATCTTAATAGCTTTTACTGGAAATAGACTTTTAAGTTCTCAATAAACACATATCTTCTATTTGTATATACTCATACCATATGGCCTTTAATATTTATAGGTGTGGGAAGATTGCATAGATTCTACTGTGGAAACTCAAGTCCCTTCAACATCAAAATTCTGTTAATTTGTGTTTCTTAAAGTATTTGAAATCCTCTGAGAAATACTCATAAAGCCACAGACGGTTTGATCTGAATTAAGATACCTTGTCACCACAGAAAAGCCATTGCACCCTTAAAGATACATTAATGTCCTGTCATATCGCAATGACTCTATTGAGATTGTAATTTCATGAAAAGAAGCAAAGTGCTGTCACATACCATGCCAGTCTGATCAATTGCTGGGCATAAGGCGGGCCTCACCGTGAACACAGAACTCTTGTATCTATGCCCAAGGAGAAGAAAAAAGTACCTGGTAAAGACCAGTGTTCACTGAGCAACTCCACCAAAGAACTGGCAAAGCTATTCAGTGTGAGCTTGCCAAAACACCCCAAGAGAAAAAAGTAAGAGGTGTATTAAGCAGAGTTAGATTGTGTCCTTCTCCTCCGTTTCCTCTTTAGTGTCCTCTTGAATAATAGAATAAACATAAAACATTTCGCTCTTATAAGAAAGCTGTTTTTCTTTTGACAGAAAGGCCTCAGGTGAAGAGTAAATTTAAAGAAAAATCCAATTTAGAGAAGGAAAAGGCTATGTCATTGGAAACTACTTCTCATATAAGTAAGCAAGTTTTATTACAGGAATGTTGTGTCAAAACAAGGCCGATGAAGCTAGTTAGCCAATTACAGAACTATTTTTTTCCACAAATAACAGCTTTAAGTTGGTGAGTTTTACTTCATGACCAATATATCTAATTTTCTGTTAGAAAAATGCATTGGGCACTCCTTTTTTGCAGTTAAAGTATAAAAAATATATTTTGAAAACTACTTTTCTGTTAGGAGAAGTTGTCTAAAAGTTAACTATTCACTGGTCAGGCCAATATTGTTCCCTCTATAACTTATGTGACAAGAAGAATTATAAACAACAAAACAGTTCACCAATAGAGCATTCCTCTTCATCACACAGTTACTCTTGGCTTATAAATCCTATTCAGTTTATAGGGTACTTGGTAAAGGATCATCATCCAATTAACTGGAACCACTGGATCAATGTTATAGCTACAGGCAACAGGTGATGGTAGAGTAATGCTAGAATCTGATTGGATGTAGAGAATCTGATTGGCTTTGTAGATTATTTCAGTCAAAATGAAGTCAAAACTCATTGTTTCCATAAAAAAGCAAATTTAGCTCCGACCTTCCTTAGTAGCAAAAGGAAAAAAATAGTAATTGTGTGTTTTTATTACCAGTAATCACTCAAATGCACAAGGAAATTAAGTTTTCTCTAACACTCACCACTCAATGAGATGTCTTACGTGATTTCTCCTAAAAGAAACATTAGATAAAACAGTCAACAATAAATTAAAAGTTTTTTTCATGAAAATGAGTGAACATAGTGGTGGACCTGTTTTCTAGGGTTTTTGCCTCTCTGTTTCAGTGGTGTGAATTCCTGATAAGGTACAGAAGAGTACTTTCAGACTGTACTATAAGTCAACCATCCTTTCAACTTCCATGGTCTTCAGCCCATTAGCTTCATAACACCTGAGCCAACCCTAGTGTTCATTTGTGTACTCTCTGAGAGAAAACAGAATACAGTGTAGAGACATCTCATGGGCTCTGGATCCTCAGCCCTGGGACATCAGCAAACTATGAAGAATAGAAAAAAGTAGTCTTATGTTATATAAGTATACATTTTCAAACTCATATATTGGGCATGTTCTATAGAATCTTAGAGTCCAGGTGTCTTAGAAGGGAACTTTCAGAAATTTATGGTAAAACCTACACTAGCAAAGGAGGGAACCAAGGCCTAAACAGGTCATTGTCTCGTCAAATGTGCACATCTCATAAAGACACTGAAACTTTTTCAGTGACCTTGAAAACCACTCTAGTAAGAAGTGACCTGGAAGAAGTGTTTAATAGTGCAAGGGGGAAAATGAAAGATAAATGAAAGTTAAGTTTCTATGATGCAGACGCTGTTGCGGGTAGAATATTGTGTTGAAAATAGAGAAAAAGAAAACTTAGTTTTCCACATATGAAAACTATCAGACTTTATCTCTTGGATACTTTAGGTTTGATTGATTGGTCTTGGGATAAAACACCTTACTATGAAAAAGGCCAATTCTCATAACTATATGAACTTTTTGTGATTTCATTGATACTATTATTAGCAAATATTGAATTGAGGGTATTAATCCTAAACTATGTTTATTCCTTTTTGCCTTAAAATTTATTGTAAACAGATACCTGGCTTTAGAAAAAAAAATAAGCTGGTGTCTTTTAAAATCCAACTTACTCCTTCTTTTGTGTGTTTCCCAAGAGTCTGTTTATGTAGGTTATGGCTAAACTTAATCTCTACTCTCCATGAAGTGTGATTCTTATGGAAGCACAAAATGGAATCTGTGTCACTGTATTATCCCTTTTGCCCAATGTATAAACTAAAGGACCCTTAAGAGCCTTTAAACATTTTCAGTGCCATGTAACATGTCGATTACGTTAGTATTGATGCACAATGCCTTGCCAACTCTACACTTTGTAGCTCTTTTGTGAAATGACTACCTATACTGCAGGCTGATCACAGCAGCCGCACCACAAAGCCCCAGACCCACATGGTTTCTCTGAAGAATACTGACTCTTTAAAAATTGCTCCAAAAACCAGAGACCACTGATATACAATACAGGCGATTGTCACGAGAATGCTAAACACACTGCTACATGGAAGAGACCAGCAAGTCAAGAAGTGCTCATCTGTGCAATAGTGGCACTAAACCTAGGAAGGTAATCAACGGCTTAATGATTGGCTAAGAGATCTGCTCAGTGACAAGGAACCCTTAACTGGAACTGGGATCCATGGCAAAATCCTATGGGGACCAAGAACCTGGGCTCCAAGGGAAAATTCCCACTTCCAGATAGCTACAGAGAAGCCACATTATAATCTTGCCAAAACAGCAATGTTTGTCTCATTTAACCTATACTGAGCTCACTCTCCCATGAAGATTCTGTTTGTACTTTTAAGAAGGCAGCGAGAGAGCTGAGGACAACTCAGTTCTACCAACAAGACATGGGATAATGGCTGACATCCTGACAAAAGATGATCCACCCCTGGCCTAGGGTCCAAATGAAACCTAGAGAAAGTGATGAGATAAACAGGAGACCAATCACCACAGCAAGTCATATAACCCATGAAAGGTCAATGGAGACAGACACCAACCATACCCAACACAACCCAAAGCAGAAGTCTAGAGACAATTAAGTTCTCAACAATAAACCAGACTTAAAACTCACCCACCATGACTCAGGGAACTGAGTAGAAGAGGGGGCAGAAAGATTGTAAGAGCCATGGTGGGGGAGATTATCCAGAGACATTGCCCCCCCCCCCAGCAACAAGGCACAAGAGAAAAAAAGAATGAAAAACTGGCTACCTCTGGTGCAGTTCATAACCTCCTACCCTATGGACAGATCCAATATGCACACCGAGGAGGGACCCCAGTGGGTAGAGAGGAGGAAAATGGGAGCACCTTCACAAGATTTGCTCATCCAATGTATATAATTATCCATAAAAAGATATTAATTGTAAAAAATTGTTCCAATACAGCTTTCCAATATACCTTCAAAACTGTTCAGTAAGGAAGCAAGAAAAGACAGCAGACAGCCTCTCCAATCCATGTCATGCAAAAGAGAACGCTGGAAAATAAGAATGCTTAGGTTTAAAACACACATGACAGAGCACCAGGGTGCATATCCCAAGTTCAACATCCGTCTACCGTTTGATGAGTATGTGGAAATCGTCATCTTAGGGGGAAGTTTTAGCAGACTTGTCTTTATATTTATTTGGTGAAAAGAATATAGTTTCCCAATATGATAGATTCACAGGAAAGCTTCAAATATATCTTCTGCAACCTCTGAGTGTTAAATATATTCAGGCATCTGCTATGTATAGCCATACACTGACATTTGTTGTTTAAGTAACATGAAATGATCTTTACATTTGACCATGGTTCTTAAAACAGAATGAATTCAAAAAGCCTGAGTCTTTGAGCTCATCCTTTATGACCAGATACTGACAGTGGGCTTCCTTCCATTCGTGGGATGTTAGTAGCATTTCCTAGAATTGGCACTGAAGTGGCTTCTGATCAGATAATACACAGAGAGAAGGGGTTCCCTGCTTAGGGGCTGGAGCATGAACTTCCTTAGATAAAATGGGGCTGAGATCATAACATGAATCAACAAGGCAGAGGCAGAGGCCATCCTGGTCTGCATAGGGAGTTCCAGGCCAGCCAATGCTACTGAGTGGGATCTTGTCTCAAAACAAATAAACAAAAACAACAACAAAACTTGTAACCGAGTTCTTAGTATAGAGACGTCTGCTTTATCTTTCAGAGTAGCATCTCTTATCTGAAAGTGAGGGTAGTTTTTATTTCTGTTGACTGTGTCTCAAAGTCTGATCATTTGGAGGCTGCCCTCTAATCAGATTGCCTTTATCAAAAGGAGGCCATTCTTATTCATTCCTGTGTCTTTTATCTTCTTCATTTTGTTTGTGTTCCTACACAAGAAATTTCCTCAGGAACACTAACGGGTTAACTTTCTGAGTCTTTTCAGCTCTGAAATAAATTTTGCCCAAATATTTAAATGGCAGGGATTTTTATGTATAAAATTCCAAATTGAAAATAGATTTCTTTCGGAAATTTGCAGGTTATATTCACTTGACTTCAAGCATTGTGATGGTTTGAATGAAATGTCCCTCATAGGTTCATGGATTTTGAATACTTGGAGGTAATCAGGGAATGTTGAGTAGCTTTGAGGAGGTGTACTTGAGGAGTTATATCACTGGAGGTGGCCCTTGAGGTCTATGGTTATAGTCCACTGGGTGTGTTAGACTGAGCTTCCTCTGGCTGTTTATTCCCATTGCTACGACAAGGTGTGAGATCCTGGATGCCTGTTCTGCAGTGCTTTCCCTGCCATGATGAAACTTCCCCTAGAAACTGTAAGCCAAAATACTTTTCTCCTATCACCTGCTGCTTGTCAGATGTTTGTCTCAGCAATACAACACCCACCACTAATATATATATGTATATCTTATATAATATATATTACATAGTTTATATAATATATTATATGATATTTTAATTATATAAATATTATGTATTATCTTTATTATCCATAATTAGATACATTGCATGAGCAAATCTTGCGATGGTACCCCATTTCCCTCCTCTCTGTCCCCAACCCACTGGGGTCCCTCCTCGGTGCACGTACTGGATCTGTTCTTGGGGCAGGAGGTTATGAATTGTACAAGAGGTAGCCAGGTTTTGTGTTTGTTTTTTTCCCCATTGTACGTTGTTGCTGAGTCTCTGATTTATATTTTTAATTGTATTTTATTGGCATTATTAACATCTTCCCTTCATCCTTACTTTTATAAAACATAATGAAAATTTACATAACTTAGAATTTTATTAATCATCCCATTAAAAATATTTTTATTTATTTATTTACAAGCAGAGAGAGAGATTGAGAAAAGAGAGACAGAGAGAATGGACACCAATCCAGGGCTTCCAGCTATTGCAAAAGAACTCCAGATGCAAGCATCACTTTGTGCCTCTGGCTTTATTTACATGGGTACTGGGGAATCAAACTCTGGTCCTTAGGCTTTATAAGGCAAGTGCCTTAAAAATTAAGCCTTCATCCCAGCCCAGTCATCCCATTTTTAATTTACTAGTCCAATTTGAAGACACATATTTTTATTATCACAGTCAATTATTAAACTGTTTCTTTGAAACATTTTCCCATGAACTTATAAATATATGGTATGGAGTTCTTAGTACATAGTTGTCATCCATCTATCTGTATCAATTTATAATACCACATATTGGAAGATAATCATGATTAAAATGATGTCATAATGGTAAATAGCTGGCACATTAATGATTTCCCTAATCGTAAGAAGAGGGACTTCCAGGACAAGTTTAAAGATTACTCAGCTATGTGCTGTTTAAAAGAAACTCAATCAAATTCAGTTGAAAGTAAATGGACAGAAAAGGGTAGAGCATGAAGCTATTAATTCAAAGGGAAACAGGAGTAGTTCTAATTTCCATTAAATTTATAGTTATAGAGAAGTAAACATCATCAGAGACAGAGACATCATGAATATCATCCACCAGACAGACACGATTCTCAATAATCAAACAACAGAGCCTCCAAATACACGAAGAAAACTGATAGTAATAATAGGCTGAAAGAACATGGCACTATTATAGAATCAAGGAATTCAAATAACCTCCTTTCAGCTGTTTGTATAAACACCATCCAGAAAGTCAATAAGGCTGAGAAGCCCAATCAACCTGCAAGATATATTTGAAACATGAAGAACTCTCCAACTAACAACAGCCAGAAAATTTGCCCAGATATTTAATATTCTAAGTCAGAAAATTGCTCTCAACAAATTTCAAAGTAATTGAAATCAAATAGTGTATGTTCTCTTACCATAATGGAATCAAACTCCAAATCAGCAGGAGAAAGGCAATTGGCAAAGTTCAAATCACATAGAAATTAAACTCTCTTCTAATTAGCCAGTGGGTCGAATGGCATGACTCAGTTGAAAGCGGGCTAGATGAAAACGGAAACCACATATAAAAAGAACTCGCTGGGCCAAAAGTGTTTTCCTGTATAATTTTGCTCACCGTCTAACAAAGAACTCATACCAATTTAAAATAATCTCCTCCAGAAAATAATGAGAAAACCTTTCAAATTTATATCATGAGTTCAGGATGTACCAGTAGATAGAAAAGAAAGAGGAAAGAAAGAAAGAAAGAAAGAAAGAAAGAAAGAAAGAAAGAAAGAAAGAAAGAAAGAAAGAAAGAAAGAAAGAAAGAAAGAAAGAAAGAAAGAAAGAAAGAAAGAAAGAAAGAAAGAAAGGAAAGAAAGGAAGGAAGGAAGGAAGGAAGGAAGGAAGGAAGGAAGGAAGGAAGGAAGGAAGGAAGGAAGGAAGGAAGGAAGGAAAAAGAGATACTAGAGAGCCTTTTTTTCTTGAATGTTGACACGAAAACATGAACAAAAAATTAGCAAACTAAAAGTAACAATGAATACAAATAATTACTATACTATTAGCAAGCAGAGCAAATGCCAAGCATGCAAGAGTTCTAGTAACATTTGAAAACAACCAGTGGGATTCATGGGATCAGCAATGTAAAGAAGTCTTATGGTAATACTCACTGATATGAACATTTGATGACATTGAGCATCCATTCATGATAAAACTTTCAAAAAGGGGCTGGAGAGATGGCTTAGTGGTTAAGGCACTTGCCTCCAGTGCCTAAGGCCCCCCGGTTCAATTCCCCAGTACCCACATAAGCCAGACCTACAAGGTGGTGGCCCTGTCGCTTTCTCTCTCCTCTCTCTCTCTCTCTGTATGTCTCTGCTTTAAAATAAATAAATAAAATATATTTAAGATAAAAAAAATTAAAAAAACTTTCAAAAAGAAATGAAACCAATTTGATTTTAAAAATGTGCAAAACAACAGAACTACACATTTGATTCCATTATATGAAATATACAGAGCGAAAAAAGGCCTTTTCAGCAACAAGGAGCTGGTGAAGGTGAGAAAGATTCCAATGACTTCTTTAGCCCCTCCCCTTTCAAATCTAATAAAAATGGGTTGATCAAGAAAAAAAAAGAAAGAAATGTGCTATGAGGATATCATTTACTTCAGAACTGACATGTAGAGGCACTGAAGTATAGAAATAAAACCCAGGTTCTGGAATAACCTGTATTTTTAGCAATAATGATAACAGACAAATGACAGCCATGAATTACTAAGTGGTGAGAAAAGGGAATGATAACCTTCCCAGGAAGAGGGTGTTGTGGAAGATAATAATTCCAATGTGATTGAAGAACAAATAGAAACTGATAAAAAAAAATGGCATTATCTATAAATTAGCTGAATCAATTAAGACTCTTCCAGAGTTTTGATAAAAAGAATTATTTTATGTGGTTATAAACTATCCACTTTGTGCCTTTTGAGCCTGTGAGCAGAAACAGATATTTTCAAATGAATTGATTTTTTTTTAAAAAAGCCTGTGTAATTTCATTTAAAATCAATATATTTGGCCTCTTTCAACTTAGTCAAAGAAAAGGATGCATTTCACAAAATATTCTGGAATTGTGCAGTCCTCATCTTAAGGAGAAAATATTACCTAGTATTTTTATTGGACAGGTGATGTTTGTTCATTGAAAAGGATTGAAATGTATAGAAATTAAAAATAAAGCCCTGTCCCTGATCAATATGTTATACTCTACCCAGAATCACCATTCTTCTGTTCAGAGCAAAGCTGCTTGTATTGATTTCTTTCTGATATATTTTAAATACTTATGAAATATATTAAATACAATATGTGTGATGTACACAGAGAGATTTTCTTGTATGCAGAGACACACTCTTCTGCAGCCTGCCTTTCGTAACTCATGAACCTCGATGCATGCTGACCCAGTCTCTCTTTACTGGATGCTAAGTATTCCATTGAATTTCTTTACTTATTTGTTAATGAATATTTGTGCTGCTGTGGGTACTGGGAATTGAACCTAGGCCCTCAGGCTTTGCAAGCAAATTACTTTCACCATTGAGCTATCTCTCCAGGCCTGTATGGTGGCTTCGAAAGCCTTTTCTGTCAATAAGATGCTGAACTATGATTTAGCTAAATCCATTTTTCCCAAATCATTTGAACTATTTTCCTATTTTTTTCATAAGGTACTCTCGATCTGTCTTTTCAATAAGGAACATCCAGTGAGTTCCAGGAGCTGGCACAGTGATTCTCAGGTAGACACATCACCTACAACTCTACTTTAAAGTTTCACTGAAGAGTAGCATTCAGACAGCAGTTCTCTGAAGCATCACCATCTTGATTTCACTTACAAAGCTCAGATAGAAGTTATATGACAAGTAGCTTGGACTTTACTCTTGTTAACCAGACTTCATTTAGGGTTGATTTGTAAGTGCCAAGAGGGCAAAGTGAAATTAATAAGTATCAGGTCAAACAATCTAACATGAGCTAATTTTGAATTCATATTTTTACTCAAGTGGAAATGATCATTTTATCTTCAAAAAGTGGTTTGCTTTTAATTGTAGCAGGTTATTCAGGCTCAGAAGGTTAATAAATATCTGCAATGAAATTGTACCAAGCATATTATGTCAGTTAAGAAAAATAAATTTTGTGAGCTGATTTTAGGATGCAGACATGGGGTATAAAGTAGCAGAAAAAAATTGACAGAGCTCTAATTCCAGAATGGGATTAAGAAGCATTAACCCAGAAATCTCTGACACTATTGTTCTAGAAAATTTCAAATAAGGACCAAATTGACAAGGCCTAGAGAACCTAGTATATTCTTTTTGTTGTTGTTGTTGTTGTTGTTGTTGTTGCTGCTGCTGCTGCTGCTGCTGTTGTGGTGATGGTGGTGGTGATGGTGATGGTAGTGGTGGTGGTGGTGATGGTGATAGTGGTGGTGGTGGTGGTGGTGGAGGT
>PVHP010042651.1:0-14888 GCA_004024765.1 Zapus hudsonius
AAAAAATCATGTTTATTGTAGCACTATTCATGATGGCCAGTAGCCAGGAAATGAAATCAGCCTAGATGGTCATCAGAAAATGAGTGGATAAAGAAAATGTGGGACATATACACAATGTACTTTTATGTAGCATGATTCTATTTGCTAGAAAATGGATGGAACTGAAGATTATGGTGTTAAATAAAATAAATCAGGTGTAGAAAGAGAAGTATGTTTTCTATCCTATGCCTATGTAGTATATACATATATACCCATACACAATAGAAGGGAGGAGGACTATGGGGAGAAGAAGTGGTCAAAAGGGACTGGGGAGAGAAGAACAATAGAGGGTAATGGGTAGATGAAAAACACTGCATACCTCTCATGCAGAATCTAGATTTATATATAATGAGAGAGAAATTATTTTGGGGGAGGAAGAGGTCCAGCAGGAGCAGGAGGGACAAGGGAGGATAACCAACAATGAATATGAGCAAAATACAATGATACATATGGATTAAAATGTCATAATGAAGTCAGGTATTATATATGATTACTAAAATAGTAATTTAAAAGGGCAAAAAAGGATTAAGTAAAGTCAAAGAAGTAGACCAAAAGCCATATAATGTATGTCTACTTGAATGAAATGTCTAGCATTAGGAAATGCACAGTGACATAAAGTAGTTTAGTGTGGTTATCTTTGTTTAGTTGGGGTCAGGGGAACATGAAGGGTGACTGGTAAAGGTTATGTGTTTGGGGACAGATGAAGATATTTTAAATGTCATTACAATGATAGCTGTACAATTCTGTGACTACACTAAAGATAATTCCTCATTCACTCTGGGATGAGAAAAGTTGGAAGATTCTGAACAGAGGTGTGATATGGCCTCATTTTATTATTTCTTTGTGTTTTGTTTTGTTTCTGTTTTGTTGAGACAGAGTCTCATGTATTCCATGTTGGCTCTGAACTGTGGCTAAAGATGACCTTAAACTCCACCTCCTAAGTGCTGGGATTCCAGGGTTGGATCACCTCACCCAGCTTCACTGAATGAATAGTATGATTTGTGAAGTAGATCTCAATAAAGCAGTTATGTAAAAATGAAATGATGATATTATATACCTTAAGCTGTTTGGGGCCTCGTAGGTGATCATTCAATTATAACGATTTAAATTTGCATTGACATTGACTGGACAGATGTTTGGTCCATGAAGAGCACTTTCTGTGCTAGTATGAAGCCTGAGGAGTTTGATCCCCAGGACCCACATAAACAGCTGGGTGTGGCCATACACATCATCTATAACATCACTCCTGCAGGAAGAAGAGACCAGAGAATCACCTGGGCTTGTGCTCCAGGATCAGTAAGAGACTCTGGCTCAAGAAAAGCTGACATAAGAGCCATGGAGCAGGACACCCAAAATTCCTGTTTGGCTACCACAGGTGTGCACACTCCACCAGAGGAAAACACACTGGGTGCCACATGGGCACTTATGTGTATATATACCACATGCCTGAAAATTGCATTTACATTATTCTTTGTGGATAAAATAAATATCTTACTAAAAAAAACATTTTTAGACGTCTGACAGACATAGTTTCTGGTTCACCAGCTATGAGTTTTGGGCACACTACTTAACCTAAGCCTGCCAATGTCTTATCAGTAAAGCAGAGATGGTAATAATAATAAGTTCCTCATAGGCTCTTACACCATATTCCTGGCACATGTTCAGTGCTATTATTAGCTGACGTTTCTTATTAGTAGTTGAGCCAGTAGTATTAAAAAAAATGTGGCCAAGTCCTCTCTTGCTTTAAATTCTAGCTTCCATAATCACTATTCCACAAGAGTTTAAAACTTTGATCATACAGATAAAATTGACCTTCAAGATCTACTGAATTCAATCTTTAAAATGTCCTTGCATAACTTGAGCTTCAGGTCACTCAGAAATCAAGCTGAAGCTGAGCCAGAAACCTCCTGCCTGTTAACCAGCTGACAGAAAGCTGGAAAAAGCTATGGCTGCATGCAGCCCTATGGGAGAGAGAAGTCATCAACAGTGGTAAACAGCAGTGGACCTTGAAAGCCTTAAGATTGGGTAGCCAGGCCAAATGAGCCAACTGGTGCAATAGTGGCACATCTATTGTGGGAGAAATCAATTACTCTCTAATTGGACTGGAGGCCTGCTCCATGGGAGGGAAAGCATACCTGGTGCTGAAGACCTAGTCAAAAGCCTATGGTGGGGGAGGTCATGAGCCCTAAGGGAATAACACCTGCTGTTGTCTGGCTAAATGCATATATTATGCCCTGCATATTGCCATATAAGTACTTTTTTAATGATCATACCCATATAATAATGTTACTCTCAATTTTGGCTAGAGCAGCTTCTCTTTTTCATATGGTGGTGACCACTGGGACAATGCAAAAGACACCATAGTGCTGAGAAGAAATGACAGTGGAGTGTTCAGCACTGGGAAATCTATCTCTAGCACACTACCCAAGGCTCATGGTCTATTGGGGAAGACGTGGCCAAAAGATTGTAAGAGCCAAAGAAAAGGTAGAACTTCTTACAATGCAAACTTCCAAACACAAAATGGCCTGAATATTCATGAAAATACCTACACATAATGGGAGGAAAAGATGATGACACTGAAACAAAGCAGGGACTAATTGAGAGGGGGAAGATATTTGAGAGGGTAGGGAGGAAATCATAATGGATTATGGTCTATAGTTATGGGAGCTACCAATTAAAAGTTTAAAAAATTGTCCTTGCATAAGATTTCTATAATGCCAATAAAGCTCCTAACAAAACAAAACAAAACCCAAAATTTCTGCTAGTTCTTTTAATATATGTACAATTTTTCCTGCATGTATGCACATGTGTGTGTGGTATATTTGGTGTGGTGTGGTGTGTATGTGTGTATAGATGAGCATATACTGTGTTCACACACATGGTGGCCAAAGGAAAACACTGGGTATCTTCCCCTATCACTCATCCATGTGTTTCCTTGAGATAAGTCTCGCACAAAATTCAAAAGTTTCAGTTCTTGGTCAAATTGGCTGCCCAGCAAGCCCCAGTGATAGCCTGATCTCTATCCACCACTAGACTGGAGTTATAGACATGTGTGACCATGACGAGCTGTTTACATGGGTGATGAGAAATTGAACTGAGAGCAAATCAAGTCCTTTCACGCCCTCATGCTTGCATGGCAAGTGCTCTTACCTGCTGAGCCATCTCCCAAGCCCTTACAATATATTTTATTAGCATATACGGTCTGTATAGAATAGTGAGTTTTGTTATGTTTTAATAAATGTATGAAATATACTTTGGCCACATTTACCTACATCACTTCTTGCTCCTCCCCCCAAGTCCCTTTCTTCTTCCCAAAGAGTCTGCCTACTCTTTCATGTAAGGTATTTGTATGTAAATATTTAACCTAAATTATGTGAATAAGACAAAACAAGTGAAATTTCTCTTTATCTGTGTCTGGCTTATTTCATTTAAAATTATGATTCTAACATGATATCCATTTTCCTGAAAAACGGTATGAATTTATTCCTCTTCATGGCCTGAAAAATACTCCATTATGCATACATGCAACATTTTGATTAGCCATTCCTGCACTGATGGTCACCTAACCTGACTCCAAGTTTTGGTTTTTATGAATAGTGTCATGATAAACACACGGGTGAAGTAATCTCTATTATATGCTGACTTTAATTCTCTTCAGTATATATCCAGAATACATGCGAGTTTCATTTTTAGTTTTACTTACCAGATAATGGTAAGGAAAGTTGTAAAGAATCTAATGCTATGATCTATGTGACAGAATCTTTACAAAAAGTGCTCTAATAATTTGCATGGACATATACTGTTTCTGGTTCATAAATAATAGTAGGATTGTATCTCCCATAAGAATATTTACAAGAGATAGATGAGTGACATATCTCTCCTCCCCTTCCTTGGCTTATGACTACCCATCTTTGACACACTCACTGGAAAACTGTTTTGGGGGCTAAAAGATACAACTTGACCACTGAAGTCATATGCTAGAAATCCAGATGGGACAACAATAATGCCAACACACAGAAGATCTTTTAACTTTCTTTTGGAGACTTAAGTCCGTAACAGATATGGATGCTGGACACAAATCAGGACTGAAAAGAACAGTCTCTAAATGTGTCCTCATTTTAACCACAAGAGCTAGTCTAAAAAATTAGTTGACCTTCTCAGAAGTAGAAGGAATTTTTACTATACAAATCAGTATGATTTTTGTCTGGTGTTAGTTCTCCAAAATTCTGGTAAAATTCAGAACTACTGGTATCCAAAGAAATCCTAAGCAGGGGAAGAATTGCTGGAGGTATCACAATATGTGACTTCAAATTATAATATAGAAGCCGGACATGGTGGCACATGCCTTTAGTCCCAGAACTTGGGAGGCAGATTGCCATGAATTCAAGGCCACCCTGAATGAATTCCAGGTCAACCTGGGCTAGAGCGAGACCCTACCATGAAAAACTATTAAAGAAAAGACAGCGTCTTTGACAAATGCTGTGGAGCACTGTCTCTTGGACATGACATGGCTTTTGCATTCATGAGCTCACAGCAGCTGTGCTCATGACTGGGACCATCAACATTCCATCATGGATGGGAGAAGGGCTCATAAGACTCCACCCCTCCATGAGGACCTATTGGCAGTTAATGGTTGCTTGGGGAGGGAGAGTAAATTTCTTCATTGGTACAACCATTGGTAAATTGCTTAAGCTCTAGTAAATAACTCTCTAGCCTTATTCATGCAAGTCATCCTAATTTAACTGCTCAAAAAGACATGAGGAAGCTGGAGAGATATATCAGTGGTAAAAGGAACTTGCTTGGAAAGTCTGATGGTCTGAGTTCAATTCCCCAGTACCAACATAAACCAGATGTACAAAGCGGCACATGTGTCTGAAGTTCATTTGCAGTGGCTAGAGGCTGTCCCACATCTATTCTCTCTCTCCTCTCTCTCTCTCTCTCTTCTCTCTCTCTTCCTCTCCTCTCCTCTCCTCTCCATCTTGTAAATAAATTTTAAAAGGCATGAAAGTAGGAGGGGGACATGTTAGGAAGAAGGGATTACATGAGAGTAAGGGAGGTAAGAGGGTAATGGGGGAGAATAAGATCAAAATACATTATTTCTGTGAAATTATCAATAAATATAAAATGATACAAAATGATACAAATGATACAAAAATGTCTATTAAAAATTCTTGCAGTGATGGGGGAAGAAACTATTACATATTCCCCAAAGGAATATACCTCAGTCCAGACACTATTCAGTATGGAGGTTCCTCAAAACACAGAACTACCATGATTCAGTTATACCACCCTTAGGTATATACCTAAAGGAAGTGAAGTCAGGATACAGCAGAGATCCCTGAACACTCATGTTTACTGCTGCTCTATCCACAATACCCAAGCTATAGAATCAGCATAGGTGTCCATCAACAGATGAATGGATAAAAATAATAACAGATAGATGATAGATGATAGATAGATAGATAGATAGATAGATAGATAGATAGATAGTGTCATGGTTTGATACAGGTGTCCCCCACAAACAAATGAATGTGTTCTTATAGACTGATCCTCAGCTGATGGCAATTCGGGAATTAGAACCTCATTAGAGCTGTGTTGTTGGGGGTGGGCTTATGGGGTTATAAGCCAGCTTCCCCTTGCCAGTGTTTGGCACACCTTCCTGCCGCTGTTTTCAGTGCTGTGGCAGAGGTGATGTCCAGCCCTCTGCTCATGCCATCGTTTTCCCTGCCAGAATGGAGTCTACCCTCGAGTCTGAAAGCCAAATAAACCCATTCCTCTACAAGCCACTTTTGTTTGGGTTCTTTCTGCGCAGCAACTAGAAAGCTGACTGCAACAGATAGATAGATACAATAAAATATTATTCAGTCATAAAGAAAAATCATGTTGTTTGTTGGAAAACATGTTAAGTAAAATAAGTCAAACACAGGAAAACAAGTATCACATACTTGGTCTCATGTAGAAGTAATATATTTTTAATGTGCAGTGGTACACACCTGTTATCTCAGTACTTGGGAGGTTGAGGCAGGACAATTGCCAGTATTTCCAGGCCAGCCTGGGTTACAGAGTGAGATTCAGTCTCAAAAAAAAAAAAAAAACCAGCCAAGCTGAATATAGTAGAGTGACTATGTTGTAGGGGACTGGAGAGAGGGTGGAAAGCCAGAGAAAGCAGTTAGATGGGTAGATATGGCCAAAGCAAGACAAATGCATGTATGAATGTCATAGTGGAATCCATTAATATGTACAGTTAACATACGTTAAACATTACAATCAAAACCTTAATTGCTATTAAGTTAAATTAACTCACTGGATCTAAATGGAATTTTGTTTGAGGAAAGTATTTCCTGATCCTTCCCCCACCTTTCACCCCACTATCTTGATAGCATATTTCAAAGTCTCCCAGCATCCCTTTTAACTACCCTTTTGTAATGCATGTCCACAAAGTTTAATTTCCTCAAGATTCTATAGTCCATGAGGGGAGGAACCCTCTTTGCCTTGGTTACTGCTACTATGCCCAACAATGAATACAGAGTCTTGCACATAGTAGATGCTCAATACACTATTATATTGATGGATGATCAAACCATGTAACAGTGAATTAATCCATGGCATCTAGAACAGAAATAATCCAGGGTTGAGTTGGAAACCCTGGATGCCCAAAGACGGTGGTCATCAGAAAGGCTATCAGTGCAGAACACCTCTCTGGGGGAACATCGTGACTTACATGTGCTGGGTGAGCACGTTTACGGCTGAAGGATGATTTGCACAGTAAGCCAGATACATAGATTTAAAATGAGGCATGAGATTCAGTAGACATCCTCCTACTTTATGTTGGTTTTCTGGAAACCTGGAAGCAAAACACATGAAAACCAGATTGTAGTGTAGGAAACTGATTTATATTGAGCTCAAGCACAGGCAAAACTAATTGAATGCAAAAGTGACACACTACAGAAGTATTTTATGTCATCTCATTGGCCTGATGGTTCCTAGACAGAGTGGTTTCATGGTTTATAATTAGTCTTTTAATTAAAAGTTGCCAGCTTTCATTAGTAGAAAAATCAGAAAAGTGTATAAAAGAATTATACCATTTAGTCATATATAATCAAGGTTGGTATATCCCACTGGCTTTTTCTTTTTCCTCTATAAAATGGAAATACAGAGATTATAAGTATAGTTTTTAATCTTCCCTTCTCACTTAGCCAGCCTCTTTCAATATCAATTATCTGCAACCCTACTGGCATTTGAAGAAGCTTCTAGAGTCTATAGAGTATACGATTTCTCCATCTTCCACCCTGGGCAAGTAATCATCCCAGATAGCTCAAAAAACTGGAGATACGGCTGGAGAGATGGCTCAGGGGTTAGGGGGCTTGCCTCCAGTGCCTAGGGCCCCCGGTTCAATTCCCCAGGACCCACATAGGCCAGACCCATAAAGTGGTGGCTCTGGTACTCTCTCTCTCTCTCTCTCTCTCTCTCTCTCTCTGTCTCTCTCTCTCTGTTCTTGAAAATAAATAAATAAAATTTTTAAAAAAACATAAAAAGAGAAGGAAAGAATATTATTAAAAAAACTGGAGCTAACTCTCAATTTCCTTGTATTGATAGAAGTCACCAGTTTTCCCAAAATATACCATTTAGAAAATTAATTTTGCAATTGAAATATATTGCTAGATGATCATTCCAATAAACTTTGCAATATAATGTTTAACATGTCAACCATCAACTAGCCATCAAAACCATGCTGGGGTTCACATAAAGAAACATTTTTCTTCCCCACTAGGTATGTGCTTCAAGTCACAATATAGTAGGCACAATATCAGGGGTGACTAAAAGCAAATAAACTGAGACTGGGTTGTACCTCAATGGTAGGGACCTTGTTTCAAATACACAAGTACCTGGATTCAGTCTCAGCACAAGGAGGGAGGTAGGGATTGTAAAATAAATGATCTGAATGACTTCTCCACATTATTTTCAGCATACAAACTAAAATAAGTAATATATGTTAATGTTGATATCCATGAGTCTCATGTATCTGTTAGAGTGACCAGAAGCAGTTAATTAATGTGATTTTAAATTCAAGTCAGACCTAATTTGCCAGAGGTATAGATTGTTATATCCATTTAATGACTTCACTCTGTGAACACCGCCAACCATTTTCTCTTTATTGTTACTTTGTCCTGGGACAGTGTGTCAAAGTTGAAACAAGGACATAGCATAAAGTGTCCTTGTGTCTAATGCATGCCTATAATCCCAGCTCAGAAGGGAGGATTAGGAGTGAAAGCCATTCTAGGCTGCATAGTTAGTTTAAACCCAGCATTGGCTACCTAAGACCCTGTATAAAAAAATTATAATAATAAACCAGGCCTGGTGGTGGACGCCTTTAATCCTAGCACTGGGGAGGCAGAGGTAGGAGGATCACCCTGAGTTTGTGGCTAACCTGGGGTATACAGTGAGTTCTAGCTCAGCCTGGGCTAGAGTAAGACCCTACCTTGAAAAAGCAAAAAATAAATAAATTTATTTTATCTAAAGCATCAGTTAAAGGAAAATAAAACTTAAACAACAAAGTCACTGCTTCACTTACTTTGAACATTCTTCCAAGGCTTGGCAGAGTGTCTGTTGAAATGTACATACTTCTTCAAAATTTCCTAGTAAGCAAGCGAACTCCACAGTGCTCAGACTGAAAGAAAGTACATGCCCTGTCAGTTAGCATAACACAAGAATGGCTGTAAACACCTATCTGTAGTCCAGGGAGCCAATAGCTTGCTAATATCGGGCATATATAAGAGAAGAATCCCTGTATTTTAACTTTTCTTTTTAATTTACAGCTCTATTCACTCAGGCAACCTTCTTGAGCTTCTTTTCTTCATTTGCCTGTTCTAAAACAAGAATAATGATCCTAAAGAAAGTCAGTGATGTCTACGGCCATACCACCCTGAAAGCACCTGATCTTGGAAGCTAAGCAGGGTTGGGCTTGGTTAGTACTTGGATGGGAGAAAGTCAGTGATGATGGGGCAGTTAGTATTTTTTTATTATCCATAATAAGATAAATTTAATGAACAAATAATGAGTTGTTATCCCCAGTTCCCCAATGCCCCTCTTCCCTATCCCCAATCAGCTGGATATCTTCCTCCATGGGCAGTCTGGATCAGTCCATGGGGGTAGGGGATTATGGATACCCTAGGAATCAACCCAGTTCCACTCGTCTTAGTGTGATGTTACTGAGGGGGGGGGCAATGTCTCTGGAAGTTCTCTCCCACCATGGCTATTACAATCTTTCTGAGGGGCAGTTAGTATTTTATTAAGCTTTTCATGAAAATGTATAAGATGTCCTTAATATCTAAGAACAGAAATAGATTAAATATATCACAGTTGGAAATAAGTTTAAAGACTTTTGTGGCTCTTCCACTAGAAAAAGTTGAAAAGTAATTGAAAGATACATACATTCAAGGAATGCAGAAGGGGTAAGTACAATAAGTCAGCTTTCTCTGGAACTAACATGTTCATATGTCAACAAAATGAAAATTTGAAATGAAGTAGGAGGGAAGAAATTAGAACTGACTTTTTGTTGCTGTTGCTGGTCTGCTTGCGCAATGGAATAGAGTCAGATAAAGGCAAACCAAATAATCTTATGCAGAGCCTCAGTATGAAGAATGATCTCATTTGTTCTTCACTTAACCAACAGGAAGTGACAAGAAGAACAGGAGTGAACCCTCATCCAGTGTGGAATACTTATGTGAGCAGTGCACAAATAAGGGCTCGTTTGAGCCTTTCAGGAACTCTGAGGTAGGCTGTCTCCATTTTACAGCTGAGGAAAAACAGGCACAAAAAGATTAAATAATAAATCACTCAAAGTTTAAAATCCAATTAATTGCAAAGAAAAGCATTGCATTAAGACATTGTAGAACCAGAGACCAAGCTCTTAATCATTTTAAAGGAGAAACTTTTCTGCAGATTTGCTTAAGTTAGTGTGTTGTGTGGTGGTTAATGTTACATGTCAGTCTGACAGGATCTAGAATCACCTAGAAGACAAACCTCTGGGCAAGTCTGTGAGGAAGTTTCTAGTTTAGGCTAATTGAAGTGGAAAGACACAGTATAAACATGGAAAGAAGACAGATAACTGAACACGAGCATTCATTTCTCTCTGCTTCCTGGCTGTGCATGCAATGTGACTGACCAAAAGCAGCTGATGGGAGGAAAGTTTTATGGGGGGGAGGCAGCTTACAGTCTTGAGTGGTAGCTCCATGATGGCAGGGGACAGCATGGCATGAACAGAGGCTGAACATCACCTCAGCCACAGCAGGTGGAAAACAGCATCAGGAGAGTGAGTTAGACTCTAGCAAGAAGGAGTTGGCTATAACACCCCTAAATTCACCCCCAAAAGCTTACTTCTTCCAGGAAGGCTCCACCTTCCAAATTGCCATCAGCTCAGAACAAAGCATTCAAAACACATGAGTTTATGGGGGACACATAATTCAAACCATTACAAGTGTCTTTGTTCAGGTACTTTGTCACAACAAGAAGAAAATAAACTAAGACAATGTGCCACATATACTTTCTCCTTAAGAGTATATAATCCTAAACTGGATGTGGTGGAGCATACCTATAATCCCAGAATTTTTGAGGTAGAAGGAGGATTTAGGAATTCAAGGACAGTCTTGACAATGTCTCAAAACAAATAAGTCAAGAAAGAATACAAAATCCTAGAAGAATATTTCCAAGAGAATAAGTCTTGCCTAATAAGAGAGAAGACCCAAGGAAACCTTCCCACTAATGCCTGAGAGTCTAAAAAGGTTTCAGTTCTACAGCTCTAATGCCCTCTTGAACCTCAAGCTGGAAACACCACCTATGGGTGTCAGGCATAACCAGCAGCCAGCCAGCTCCCCTGGCCGCTGCTCTGTCATAGCCGCAAGCTGATCAGGAGCTTCCTGCAGCCTGGCTAAGGCCTTGTCTGGCCTATTCACTATCGGACAATAAACAGTCTGGTGTGCTCAAAGGTTTATGGGGCCAACAAGACAGACCAAATGGACACTTATTCTAACTGCATTCTGAGTGTCAAATTGAGGGACACAAGGCAGGTCTGACTCAGGTCTTGCACCTCCTCTGCCAAGGCTCTTTTTTCCCTCTCTCCCTGTTTTATGAATCACACTCTCACTCATTTGAAATCTTACCACCTCCTCTCCAGGATTACCATTTCAATGGCCCTCTCTTCAGCTTGTCACCATCACTAGCAACAAAAGGTATGGTGAATCCAGTCTGACCACTTTCTAGTTATGTGCCAGACAAGACAGTAAGCCTCACCAAACTTCAGTTTCTAATCTAGTCAATGGAAATAGTCGTTCTCTCAGGGCACTAGAGCCAAAAATGTAGTGAGCTCCTATCTGGCTCTGAGAACAGTGATTCATAGAACACTTCATATTTCACATAATATAAGCAACTGTTGATCAATGCAGGGGTATAAAATCATTTCTAATAAATATTCCCATAGTGCCATGAAAATAATGAAGTAAAAAAATCCAGGAAGACATTATGCTTCAACAAATATAATTTGGAAAAGAGGAGATATAATGAGTTATACTAAACTCATTTAAACCTGAAGTTGACAGTTTAGGGAAATATCCCATAAAAGTTAGCTGTTACTAGAATAAAAGGGGAGGAATATTTGTTCTCCAGGATATAAACTAATGGTTAAATTTCCTATTTCACTCATAGATCATGATTTCTAGTGAAATTTAATTGATGGAAATAACAAAGATTAGTCATTATGTGCTGAGTATGCTGTGCCTGCAAGCAGAAAACCTAAATGATCAATATATTTCTTTCATGGAAACTAAGTTTCCAGTTCAGACTTTAGATCATCATTTCATATTTCTAAGACAAAGTAAACTTTGTTCATTTTGTTTTCAAAAACTCTTTAACATCACGTTGTCATTCACATTCGCCTGGAGTGAAATGCTGGCTTGAATTGCTATTATAAATGTCCACAAAATGCCAGAGTTCTTCCACTCTCAGAGCATGGGAAAGAGGTTCTGCCCTGCCAAGCAAAGGTAAGAGCGAGCATGAGAATTTTCAGTTTATATATGCTTTCTGAATAAATGCATCAAGGAGTCCTTTTTCTGGATGGTAAAACCATACACATCCCTTTAAAATGTACACGACATGAGAGCTAAAAAGGAGATCTCATAGAAATAGAATAGTGGTTAAGAAACTGGGAGGATGTGGAGGATGGAGAAAGGGTACAGGGTGCTACTGGATAGGAGCAATAACTTCTAATGCTCTGCATAGAAAGTAGGCTTTCTATGGATGACAGAATTAATTATATATTTCAAAATAGCTGATGGATAGGATTTTGATTGTTCCAACACAAAATGATGGTGAACTCCTCAGACAATGGATATGTCGATTACCCTGATCTGATCAGTGCACATGGTAGAGATTCATCAAAGCAACACACTCTATCCCGTAAGTGTGAACAATTGCTGAGTGTCAATTTTTTTAAGTTTAAAAAACAAGTGAGGGCTGGAGACATGGCTCAGCAGTTAAGGTTTTCAAAGCCTAACAGCCTGGGTTCGATTCCCTAGTACCCACATAAAGCCAGATGCACAAACTGCAGCATGAATCTCAAGTTTGTTTACAGTGGCAAAAGGCCCTGGTGTGCCCATTCATTATCTCTCACTCCGTCTCTCTCTCCTTGCAAATAAATAAATATATTTTTAAATGGAAAAGAGGTGGAGGGGTGGAGCATGATGGCAGATGAGTAGCAGCCTCGCCAGGACCCTCTCCGTAAAGGTGTGATTTTCCAGCTGGCATCCAAACCCCGGACCCTAGCCAGCCCTGAACCCAAGCCCACCCTCTCCGCAGATCCTGCACCAGCCCAGACAGGGTTCTTCAGAGGCTTTCTGTTCTGCAGAGGAATGGAGAGCCACCCCTCCCCCACCCCAAGCTCCCGCCATCGCCCATTGTTCCTCCCAGCTGCTTCCCAAGACCCCTCCCTCCAGTGCCCTATCCTAGGGCACACTTCTATCCACCCCCCCACACACACACACACAGACAAATGTACTTCTAGGACAAACTGACCTAGCTCAGTTCTGGAAGCCCACTCGGGACCGCAGCTGCCAGGCAGGGCCAGGCCTCTGGCAAATACCTGGGAACAGCTGCCACTGCTGGGAGGGCAGAGGCCAGTTCAGGCAGGGACAATGGGCCACTGCCAGGAGAGCTCAGGTGATTTCGGTGGGCACCAGGGACCGTGTGCCGCTGAAGGGAGGACACAGGTTGGTCCAGGAATTTGAGAATATGGACTACATGAGCAATAGGAAGCTCTCACCAGGCTCTTGAGTCTGGGCGGCTGGGGCCGGGTTGGCACGTGGACTCATAACAGGTCCACCAAGTACTGGCCAAAGGAGAGTCTAGAGCCTTGAGTCTCTACCACTAGTGGGGGAGATAGCATTACAGATCTGCTTGCTGCAGTCAGGTGGGAAAACACTGGGCTCTATAGCCTGGGGTTCTGGAGCTGTTTCTACTGCAGCATACCAATCAAGGACAGGGGCCCATGGGGTGGCTGTAAGACTAAATACTCACATACAAAGGGATCCAGATGGATAAAGACCTGAGCCAGGCTGGGGGCAGAACACCGCAACAGGAAAGACCTCTGTTTAAGATCAAACCTGGTGATATTTCCACTGAAAGCAAAGCAGGCTGGAAAGCAATACCTGAGTGTCCCTGAGTCCCACTCCCCTACCTGGACATGGAAAGAAATCAACGGAAAAAAAAACACAAAAATCAAAGACAGAACTCCCCAACTCAGGGCCCCTAGTCCCATTATGATACAGGAAAGTGGCAAGGAAGTGGAGACAACAAATATACAACCCCAAAGAGAGAATAATATGACTCCTGACCACAACAGCAATGCAAACATGAAGCAGTTAATGGCTGATATGGAAACTATGAAAAAAAGACATCAATGAGATGAAGCTCACCAACTCAAGCATAGACTCCAGACTGAATTTAATGGAGAGAAATATGAATTAATTCAGAAACACATTAAGTGAATTGAAGGTGAACCAACTATGGGAGGAGTTAGACAATCAATTGATTAAATTTGATGGGGACTTAAGAAAACTTAAAAATGATTTTCAGGAATACCTAGCAAAAATAAAAATAGACTAGAAATTGGATCTCACCAGAGAATTGGAGACCATAAACAAAATTATAGCAGAAACCAAAAATGAAACGGAGTTGCTAAAAACCAACCATGAATCAATCTGTCCCAGACCTGACAATCTGGAGGACAGACTCTCAGACGTTGAGGACAAGACAGAAGGAATTAATAAAGATGTCATAGGTTTCAATAAATTCAAGAAATCAAGTGAGCAAAACTTGAGGGATCTATGGGAAACCATAAAGAGGCCCAATATAAGAATCATGGGGATCCAGAGGGAGAAGATGCCCAGGCTAAGGGCATAGGAAATATTTTTAAAAGAATTTTACAAGAAAACTTCCCCTATCTAACAAGAGAAAGCCCACTCAAAATTCAAGGGGCCGAGAGGACTCCAAACAAACAGGACATGAAGAGGAATTCTACAAGACACATGTTAATTGCTATGCCTAACATAGAAAGCAAAGACAAAATACTCAAAGCGCAAGAGAAAAGCAAACCGTAACTTATAAAGGAAAATCCATCAGACTTACCTCAGACTTCTGATTAGAAACCATTAAAGCTAGAAGGGCTTGGAATAATGCTTTTCAGGGCCTAAAGTAGTATGGCTTTCAACCTAGACTACTGTACTATCCCTCATAATAGATGGACAACTGAAAGTGTTCCATGAAATAAACCAGCTCTACGACTATTTGAACACAAAGCC
>PVHP010042652.1:0-15466 GCA_004024765.1 Zapus hudsonius
ATTTAGTTAAATAAAACTTGAAAGATTTTTTTCTTGCCTCATAATAACCATATCTAAAGTTCTCAGTTAAACGACAACTTTTACAGGGTAGCACAAACTAAGAGAATTCCCTACACCTCAGGAATTCTGCATGGATCTCACATTCCTGTGAGGCTTCCATGGCTATTAAAACATTATATTCTATACCAACAAAGTGATTGATGACATTACTTATAAATACAAATCAGTGAATTTAAAATTTCCCAAGGAGGAAACACTCAGCAGATACAAATGTTTTGACTAGCAACATGAGAAAGTTCCTGGATCATCAATGTGAATTTTGGATTACAAAAATAAAAGCCAAAGTCCAGATAAGAGGTAATGTCTCACTCATTACCAGACAACTTTACCTATTTTTTGTGTTAGCTGTTGGGGTCAGATGCCTCTGAGGGCCCAAGGAGGCATACCCTAGCCTATTCTCAAGATGGTGCCTGGCAGTTTGCCAAAATAGGCTTTGCTTGTAAACAAGTTTCAGGAAGTTATCCTGATTGGCCATTGCACATCATGCTGGCATGTGCACTCTGCATGCTTTAGGTTCTTACCAAGACTGACCATGTACCTGCCATGAGAACAGCTCCCTGATTGGCTAAGGAGCACTCTATATTCTGTATCATTTCCACAATAAAGTAGGAGAATATTCTTGCACTCATAAGGACTACGCATGTGTGATCATTGCCTCCATGGGCGGTGGGCAGTGATAGTTAGCAATATAGACTCACAAACACACTTTACTAAATATGAGTAATTATGTACAGAGTGAGTACATTAGCTGTACTCACAGAGAAGAGAAATTTAGGCTATAGATTAATAGTAAATATTTTTCTGTTTATCAGAGGCCATTGTAAACCCATAAATATTGCATTTGTTTAAAACTGAAGGTAACATTGATCTTAGACAATTAACCTAGATGTAAATGACAGAACATGAATGGGTGATAGGAGACCATGAATAAGCAGGTAAGATTAGACGTTATTTTTATTATTTTTATTGGACATAATTGGAATTATAAAAAAAAGATCAAGGGCCAGAGAGATAGCTTAGTGGTTATGAAATTTGCCTACAAAGCAGAAGGACTCTAGTTTGATTCCCCAGTACCCACATAAAGCCAGATGCTCAAGTTGGTGCATGTATCTGGAGTTTGTTTGCAGTGGCCGGAAGCCCTGGTGTGTCAATTTCTCTCTCTCTCTCTCTCTCTCTCTCTCTCTCTCTCTCTCTCTCTCTCTCTCTCTCTCTCTCTCTCTCTTTCTCTCTCTGGCTGCTTCCTTCTCTCTCTCTCTCAAGGTACTAAATAAAATATTTATAAAAGATCAAAATATCCATGATATTGTACAGTCATTCATAGCCAAGTAAATGCCATGATAGCTGAGCTGAATTTGTGGCTCTGAATAAGGTGGCATGCCATTCTGAGCCTACTTTTATTGATTACTGATTCTCTCTATAGATATCAGTTTTCTCCCTCCAACTCCTTATTCTCTCAAAACCCCACTTCAGAATTAGATTCTATTCATAACGTTTACAAGAGAATCTTTGTAATGTGTAAAAGGTGAGCGTTTCTTCTGTAGTCTGGCCCATAAACTATTTTGGAGTTGTCTCCTTAGTGGCAACTGAAATTCACTCATATAGTAGTGTCCATAATATAATATTGCAACAATATAAAATCTAGCTAATTAGTTAACGATATTGTAATATTTTTGACACGGGTTTTTACATAAGCATTAAAATAAGCAGAACACATATTTTAGTCTGGCACACATGTCTACTTCCTAGTTAACAAGTATAAAGTATAACTAGTTGCATTATTTTGATTGCAGTATTTGAGGTTTAGGGATTTTTCCCCCTATGACCCTACAGGAATGTGCTGAAGGGCAAGTAACACACCTGGGGAAAGCCCATCATAATTCATTCCAACACACCTGTTTGGCTTCTTCTGCTCATGCATCCTGGATTCCTGCTGACTACAATTTTACTAATCCTCTGACCTCATGAAGACAGCCAGCAGCTGGCAAGCGTGATCAGCATGAAATCAAATGTGCCATATTGTTTAGCATCTGTTCCTAACTCCCCATGAAGTTTTCTTTGCGGATAGCATAGGGCTGTCAGCCCCAATCAACTTGGTAGTGAATGCCAGGAAGATGTATTTGGCTTGGTGTAGGATTTCCCTTTATACAATCCAACAATAAAGTCCTTGAGTCTACAATTGAGGGATCTAATCTTGAAACACTCACATAGCAAACATAAATTCTGAAACATTTTTCCCTGGTGTTTCCATGAGTATTGAATGAGACAAGAACTTGAAATATGTGTCTCGGGACGAATAGCCCGATTTTAGTGGTTATTTTATGACTCTCATTCTCTTTGATCTACTTCCCTGAGGCTCTGATAGTCTCAGGACTTTAACTTCTAAGCGATTTTCTTCCTTCAACACAAACAAGAACAAAACTAAAGTATATTAGTGTCCCTTTTAAAAACACATTTTTAAATAATGTAGTTCATTTAGAAATTGACTGGGCTTCTTATCAGAAATGCTAATTAAAGGGAATTTATTTATACATTAGGAACACACTATGGCTGAGTAATAGACAATGAACGGTTTTATGCTTTCAACACATAAAATTTGAATATTTAAACATCTCTAATCTGCCAAATGCTTAATCTGAAAGATACTAAAATAAATATCTCTGTATTTCCCAGGGCACAAAGCCATTGATTTACATATTTTAGTATTGCAGATAATCATGTGAATACTCATTAAAAATCACATGCCTTTCTTAACAGTGAAGATTAAAGAAAATACATTTTCTTAAGCTATAATACAGAAATGTACTGTTTTTCTCTTCATGAATCCCTAACTGTATCTGCTATTTTATGTAGGATGAACTCATAAATCATTGAAAAATCAAATACTAAAACTCTTATTTCTGATTTAAAGTTTCATTTATTTTCTTTTTGTCAAGAAGAATTGTAGCTGACTTTTTTTTTACCACTTTTGAAAATAATTGTTAATAATGTCAGTTGAACTGATCAGATATTTTCTCAGGATTTCAACTTTCTTATTTCCTTTTCAGAAATTCTTGAATGTCTGCTGTGGTACTTTGATTCAAAGTGTCTCCCATACACATGTGTTCTGAATGTTAGGTCCCCAGCTGGTGGAAATTTGGGAATTGTAGGCTCCTGGAAGCAGTGTATTGTTGGAGGAGGGATTATGGGTGTTACAGCCAACTGCCCTTTGGCAATGTTTGGCACACTCTCTCCTATCGCTCTTGTCCCCCTGATGGTAGCCAGGAGGTGATGTCCAGCCTCTGCTCATGCCATCGTTTCCCCTGCCAGCATCTAGTTTTGACTCACATATGTCAGCCAAATTAAACCCTTTGCTCCCAAAGCTGCTTTTTGTCTTGTGCACTGTGCCAGCAACTAGAAGTTTCGTGAAACATCTGCCCTTTTTCAGCATGTACTTTATCAGACAGGGTCTAGCTTGTGACCCCTGTAGGCATATCACTTGCTCTGCATCCCAGGCTCACTCAAACTTGGTTCAGTCCTCCTGATCCAACCTCCCAGGTACTGACTTAATTGCTTTGTGTATGATTCACTTCTGATAATTTTAATAATGTAATAAATCATGCAAATGTGACTAGATAGAATTTCAAACTCTGCAAGTTAAACTATGTATTATCAATAATGTTTATTTTAAGAGTAATAATATTATCAATTCACCTATTGAAAAAAATCAATTACAAGACCATAAAAGAGAGACAACTTTCTATTTCCTGTACACACATAAAGCACTAAATTTTCACAGTAGCTACAAGGTCAGAGACTCCTCAAATACTGAATCTTGAAATTAGAACATCAGTCAGGAAGAAGACACAAAGAAGAGACATAGAAGTTAAAAGGAGGAAGCAACCTGATCAACCGCTTCAAAGATACTTCTATCTTTCAATCTATCCTTATCCTAATTACTATCTTTTCCCAAACTTACTTAAAATATTCTAAGCAGAACAAAATTGCTAAGGTGAATACATAGTAATTCCATGAGCTCAGCTATTTTATCCTATGTGAAGAGCTTCAAGGTTAAATAAATGTAGCTATTGAAGCCTCTAAGTGAAGATTTACTAGGACCCATACTGATCTGGTATTTGTGTATAAGATACTCTTGAGTTTTCTTCAGGAACTCTGCTAAAAATTAAAGAAGAACTCGGGTATATAGAAGTTCCTGAGTATGATTTCTCATGATGAAGTAAAAGAAATCATTACTATAAATAACCCAAGCTAACAGAAAATCTTCAAAATTTTTATTTTTTTTCATGTAAGTAGAAACATTTCAAACTAATTCCTCAGATTCCAGTATATGATGATTGTGTGTGTGTGTGTGTGTGTGTGTGTGTAGAAGACCATTATTACCACTTTAGGATAATTACTGTCTTTCCATATATTTCTATTCCTCCTTAACTCTATAATGAATTAATGTTGAAAAAGCAAGTAGGACCAGCCCTATTAATAATGTTGCTCAATTTTACTGCTAAGTACAATGACTGTTCTGAATCTACAGGAATTCTGACACTGGGATTTTACTGGTGAGCACAATAACTGTTCTAAATCTATATTAATTCGAACATTGGGATCTTACTGGTAAGCACAAGGGCTTCTAAATCTATAGTAATTCTGACATTGGGAAGAGATGCAGACATCACACTATTCTCAAGGAAAAAAATAGCAAATTATTTTATTTTAGTTTAATAAGGTAACTTAGAAATTAATAGGCACTATTTGCCATTTTCACACACAGTCCGTTATTAGTCCTCCTCCAATGAACCTTCATAACCCTTTGGTAGTTTCATCCTGCACATAATTCCCACAATAGGTTTCAAGAAACATCATTCCCCAGCCTGCCCCATTTTCCTTCTCACACTTAAGGTGTCTTCGGCCAGTATAATGGTCCTCTCTCTCTAGTTTTATTATCCACATACCAACACATACACCCACTCTGGCATTGCCAACAGAAGCATCAGCTGCAGAAGTGCTGGTCTTTTCCAAACAGTGTTTTGGTAATTTCATTCTGATGACGTTAAGTAGTGAATTTATTTTAATCTCATAATTCTGCTCCTATGAGCATTATATAAATTTTGAACATGATTTGGCTTCCCACATATGTATTTGCCTACAAAGAAAGAGAAAGGGAAGTAAATGTTGATTCTTCTAGTGGATAAGACATTTATATCTCTCTTTCATTAATGTTTACATTCTGAGTATAAACACAAGGGTCATAAGACATTACCTGCAAGTTTATCTTTATGTAATTATCATAATTGTGATAAAATGATATTTTGAACTTTCGATGATAAAGGCCATTTCTAAGGTAACTCAGGTACTCAGGTAAATTCAAGAGGTAAATTCATTCTGTTTTGTGAAAGTTTCAGGAACTGACATATATGTGTCCCCATCTATCATATATCTATAATTAATGTATCGATTTACCATCATGTACCCTGCTATTATATATTTATCAATCATCTGTGCATCTCTAAACTCAAAGCAAGTATAACACATGATAACAAAATTACAAATAATATTTAATATTTTTCTTTCAGATTGTCTGATATTAATTTAGACATTAATATCTGGCCTCGTGGTAAATATGAGTGGAATACCTATATGTGGTCAATGCTTAGGTAACAGAAGCCATATGCCTCCGTTTCTAATGTTTTAACATGTTTTGAAACATTCTGATGTAATTAAATTAATATACAAATATGGAATATTTTCTTAGATTTAGCATTAAAGTTCAGGTATTTTGTTGACATGTGACTTAATACTTTTGGAGACATAATCTTTGTCATGGTATACTGAAGAGGTCTCGCATTGATCCAATCATGCGTACATGAAAGTAAATGTAGTAATTCGATTGGTATTATTAATAAAGTAGAAAAACAGATGCTCTTCATTATGACTGTCAGTTTATTTTTATGAAATAAAACAACTGAGCTTTGTGTTCAGGAGCAGGACAGTGATTTCATTATGAAGTATAGAAGAATAAAAAACAAGAACCTTCAAATTTAAGCTAACCAAGATCCTTATACATTAATATACAGAATAAAGCATTAGTAGAAATATATACATTTAGAATGATATTCTCAATTTTTTCTGGTTTTTCAATTCCTTGGCAGAAGATTGAAGTCTGTTATGATGTGAAAAGTTATGCATATAAAATGCTGCTTCAGCTAAACATTGACTTTACTATTTATCTTTCTATTCCATTTTGGTTTTGCTTTTTTGCATTATCTTATTTACTTGGTGCCTTCAACTTACATTTTGCACATTAAGACAATTTGATAATTTGGCAGCTCCTTTAATTAGGAGTCATCTATGAGAGTTTTACAGCAGATACATTAATTTTCTTTGATTTACTCTTATGAGAAGTGATGAAGGTTCTTGTGTCTATAAAACCTATTGTTGAAGTGTGGGTGAGTGCATGTGTGCGTGCATGTGTGTGCTCATGTGTGTGTATGTAGTCATGTGTGCACATGCATGCCAGGGGTCTCTTGCTATCAGATGCATCCAATACTTTTTGTATCTGATTTTATATGGATGTTGGTGATTGAACCTGTATCTGCAGACTTTGCAAGCAAACATCTTTAACCAGTGAGCGATTTCCCCAGTGCAAAACTTCAGTTTTTTAAAGGTAATACGAAATAAAAACATGTCTAGAACCTACAGAATTTAAAAAATCTTAAAAATTTCCCATTTAAATAATTTAGACCATGTTAGAGCAACAATTTCAAAGGGATTAAATTTAATGGGCTAAATTGTAGAAATTTACACTTTTCCTTAAAATTAGACCTTGGTGGGATATGACAACCAAATATCATACATACGAATGACTCTGAGCTTCCAGAATTATTTAATAAGTGATAACATTTTCCGTAGAAATGTGGCACACACATGGTGATGCAAGCCTCTGCTTTGAAAGAGTCCTGATGTTTTCTCAGAGTGTCTGCATATTTCATGAACATGTTTTTGTAATAAATTAGAAAAATGCCCTGGCACCTGTTTTGTACAGGAATATAGTTACAGACTAGGCAGGTTAATGAACAATTCCAGCTCATTTGATCAATTAAATCATTAGAAGCTCACATGTTACTTTGTAAATTGGTACCTGACTGGTTCATTAAATACAAATTATGCCATTTGTGTTTGTGTTGTATGTGTACAAATCTCAGGAAATTGGAGTTTCTATGTTCTTTTTTAATGCAACAGTCTTAGAAGTTTAGACACAGGTAACTCTCTACATGATAGCCTGTGAATATATATATGATGGGTATGAGTTCCAGGGAACAAGAACAAGACTACCCCAGCCTCTGAAGTGACTCAAAATCCTCTTCATTTTGTTTCTTAGGTGGAAAAATCCATTATAATAAATACTCTTACGATTCCATAGATATGTGGTAGTTTTTATAAATAAATATAGATTTATTACTATATATATATATATATATATATATATATATATATATATATATATATATATATATATATATATATATTTAAAACTACTATTTAAATAAGTGTTGTGATACTGAATATAAATACATTAAATTTGAGATAAATAATATATGAAAATCTGTGTAAGCACCTATAACAGAGAAAGACAGATGGTCAGATAATGAGGTGGTATGGATGGATAGAAAAGCTTTATCATGGATTAAATCATTGAGGATAAAAAGACCAGAACATTATAAAATAAAATATTGTGAATCTTACAGTACACTTTGGTGTGGATTCTATGCATTAAAAGATTTTTTATAGAGTGAAAAACATTGAACTACAAATTCAGATTTTCAAATTTAATGTCCCTGAATTTAATTCTGAAAGTATTTTTAAAATAGGACAAAATCATAGATATTAAGATGAAGATAAATAAATATATATGTATATATATATTTATATATATAATTTTCCCACATTTTATGTATTTTAAATTGTTTTTGTTTTCCTATTTATACAGATAATATTGAGATGAAGATCTAGGAAGGGTAAATCACATAACATTTCAGGTTATGCTATCTTTTCAATTAAAAGTCACACGAGACTCTATACAGTAGTTATTATTTCAGAGGATGTCTAGGCTCACAGAAAGCTCAAGCAGCTATCAGATTTATGAAGAAGGGGCTTTCCAGGAGATGGTAATAATCTTCTCTTATATCTTTTCTGTCTCAACACAATTATGGTTATAATCTTGCCTGGTTTTTGACTCCCTCTGGTCCTAGAGTTCATATTTGTGAATTGTGAGATATAATTTTTGCCACAGGCTAGACAGTGTCTTTGCTATTTATGCTGTTATATATTTTTTTTTGCTTGTCTCTTCCAGGTTTCCGATTCCCAGAAGTAATCAATACTTGAGGTTAATGTTGTTCACTCTGGAAGCTGGGCCACAGTGACCTTCTCCTGGGCTTCATAAGGCCTATTGACACTTATTGCAACTAATTGTCATTTTCTTCATATTATATAAACTCCTTCATTTCTTCAGAATCACATGGATTTTTAGAGGGATTGAAGTCTTGATTTCTTGTCTCAACATGTTAAACCTATGTCTAATTTGTATTGCTGATTCCTACCTAAATACACACTCTCTGGAAGACAGTCTAATCCCAACGAGCTAAATAATAACTAAGAAAAATATAACATGGATTTTTCAGCTACTTCTTAATATAGATTTCCAGGAATCTCTCCTTATTCTTCAGCATGTCTGAATGCCAAGGGAATTTTAAGAACCCTGTTTCCTGACATCCCCATTTTTTTGTTCATTTACATTTTTGGACTTTCCCTATGACTGAAAAACGTGTGACTTTTTCCTTTCAGTGTATAAAAGTTTTGCTCCTCTCTCCATCTCTTTCCATGACTCAGTTATCAGAACATGCTTATGAGGAACAGATGCCAGAAAGGAATATGTTAATGTTAAATCAATCTTATTCCACTCTGCCAGATTAAATCCCATAGGATTTGTGTAGGAAATTAATACTGTAAGAAAATTGGTCTGTGAACATTAAATAGCTGTAACAGTTTTGACAGATACACTAATGTGATAGTCCAAGATATATTTGATTTATAAGAAGACGTGTGTAGCTATGTAGGACACCTCTAACAGTAGCATTGTAGATTTAACCTGAAAAGTCTCTCAGAGGCTTATTTTTCAATACCTGCTCCTCCATGATGATACTAGTTTGAGAGACTTGAAGTTTTTAAGAGGTTGAATTTCACTGACACAGGTAGGTAACTAGGGGTAAGCCTTTGCTATTCGGTCTCTGATTCTGTCTCACTCTCTGCATAATGGTCTACCATGATGTCAACAGCCTCTACCACTCACTCCCACTGCCACAAAGGCAGTCCACCATTCGGGCCCCATCATGATGGGCCAGAACACTCTGAAAATACAAACCCAATTAGAGCTTTTCTTCCTTAGTTGTCTATGTCAGATAATTTGCTCACAATGCCATGACAGTAATTAATATAGTTAATATGTTCTCCTGAGTTTCTTTCTTTATGAGGGAACATAATTTAAAATTTTTGCAGTATATGAAACATGAAAGAAACCAAGGCAACCATTAATGGAATTAATGGAAAAATTGTGGTAAATTTACACAGTACATTATTATCTGGGATGGAAGAAGAATGAACTCCTGTCAGTTGCAGCAAAATATAGGAAAGCGGAGGATGTTATATTCTACAAAATAGGTCAGGCATAAAAAGGAAAATGATGCATATTCTCTCTCATAATCCATAGCTAAAATGAATTTATTTCAGTGTTTTATAGTGATTACTAATTACAGAGAAGACGGTAGCAAAAAGGTATAGGAGTATTGTAAAATGAAATAAGGTAGAAGGAATAACTTCTCATGCGAGATGAATATAATTTCCAATAATGCCCTCTATTGCATAAAAATCTGGAAGAGAAGAGCTCAGAGCTATGAAGGAGCAATGCAGAGGGAAAAGTGTGAGTTACAATGACTTCATCATTGCACACTGCATGTCTGTGATAAAGAGTCCACCAACTCTTATCCTTTGCAATCCATACAGGTTAATATGCTTACAAGAAAATGTTAAAGTGCATAAATATATTTGGTACATATTTCAAAATACATGATATCTTTCATTACAGAACCATAGTTATTAAATAATATTGATCTGTCTGTCTCATTTTTACTAGTTGCTCAAATTACTTTCTTAGTGCATGTTTCTGTGTGTTTTGAATGCTTCCTTGAGGTAATTTTATAATGGATGTGCTGTGCATAACTTTATATTAAGTTATTTAAATGACTAACAATATTAATATAAATAACACAAAGGTCTTACTTGAATCAGCCCTCCATAATACTGTGCGAGTGAGTAAAGAATACACAGGTGCATTTGGTATGGTGACATAAGTAAAGCAATAGTGGAATAATTGTGGTAAAATGGAGGCACCAAAACAAGGCAAATAACCGGAACCTGGGGAAGTAAGGGCAGTGACTCAGATATTTGACAGCATAGGTTGGAATGATGTTATATGTTTTCAATAACAACAGAAGCAGCAGCAGCAACAACAACAACAACAAAAAAACCCTCTGGGAAGACCTACTCTTGGGCTCCCAAGACAGGATACAATATGGGAGCGATTGACAGGGAAGCTACTAAAAATAGAAGCTAGGTAATCCAGATTATATGTTAACCGATACTGATCTCATTCTCCGATGGAGATTGTGTTTGTATTTTTCAGGATACAGCTAGGGAGCTGTGGCCCATATAATCATACCAACCGATTGCAGTCAGGAAACTGAGATCCTGGCATGAGATGAGCCACCACAGTCATACGGGGGAGGATCCATATGGAACCCCACAGAGAATGATTGAATGTACAAGGGACCCACAGCCATAGCCATTCAATTAACAAAAGATAAGCCAGTGTGACAGAAACCAACGTCTCGACACAAAAACTCCTAAGCTCACAACATTAAAGCAGCCTTAATACTCATCCACCAGACTCAGGGAACTGAGGGGAAGAGGGGGCGGAAAGATTGTTAGAGCCGTGGTGGGGGAGAATATCAGAGACCTGGCAACAACCCTCAGTAACAACACACTTGGGTCATGAGAGCCTGGCTGAAAAATGAGCTATCCATGGTCCCCTACCACAAAGACTGATACAGACGGCCCACTGAGGAAGATATCCAGCTGACTGGGGATGGGGAGGGGGGGCAACGGGGAATTGGGGATAACAACTCATGGTTGGCCCAGTAAATAATGGAGCTCATTATGGATAATAAAAAAATTAAAAAAAAAAACTCTGGGATGAGAGAATTATGTAAGAATAAGCACCTCTAATTGATCCCTATAATATAGCGAGTAACACACATTTCATAGGATATTGTAGCAGGAATTAGAAAATTAAAAAATAATGCCAGCCAGGATCAAAACACCACTGGTATTTTATCTGTTATAAGAGTGATATCTTGGAAAAGACTCAAACAGAGAAGCATTCATGTTGGAAGGCTCATTCTAATGGCAATAGAAATGATGGCTATTGGGAAGTTAATTGACATACATGATTATTAATTTCACTGTCATGTGTCTTTTTATTAGGTCAAAGGATGCAGATAGTTGGCCAAGCAATGTACTAGACATTTCTGTAGTTATGGGTTTAAATATGATCAACATTTAAATCAAGACATTTGAGTAATATAGGTGAGCCTCATCTTGTCAGTTATAAAACTTAAAATTTTTTGAATGAAAAATTTACCTAGATAGGTAGGAAATTATCTTCTTTATGAAAAAAAGTTTACCAGCTACCTGTTGAAGTTGGGATTTTCTCATTCAGAAAGTAAGATTACCATGTGTAGCAGTCACAGCTACTCTTCCATACCCTCCATGCCCTCTAGGCCCTGTCTATCTCTCACCAATGATTCATAATATCAAAGGGATTCATTGTATCCTGGAAGGATATCCTCTTCCTTATACCTTATCCCATGCATACTTTTTGTTTATGAAGCCAATATGTTGCCTCTTTAATTTTCTCTGAATCAGACAAAAGGGCGTATCTTTGAAAACACAGGATTCTAATGCCTTATCCAATGCCTTATCTATGAGGCCACTGGGGCTTCTAGAAAACACAGGATTCTAGAATGTGCCTATATACCATGTTGGTGGGAATGTAAACTAAAGAAGCAGTTTACATTTGATTTCAGGTATATACAGTATTGATTTAAATGTATTATCAAAAGTAGCTTCATTATTATCTTTTATTTAACTTTAATATAACCAGTCCTCCTCAAAACAAAGCAAACAACAACACCAATAAATAAATAAATAAAGTTTTATCTATCTAGTGAAATAAAACCAAACAGTAATATTCAATCTTAAGTCTTGGTTCAAATTCTGATCCTACCAATGGCTAGTTTTGTACCTTTAAGCAGAGGATCATATTGTTAACCCTCACTGGTGCTTTAGGGAAAATGTGTTAACATAAATAATTTCATAAACTGTACCTAAAATTATAATTATTATATATTGATCATTTAGTATTTTTCTCAGTCACTATAAAAAGGAATTTCATTGCACTTACCCATCAAAATAGGAACTTTACTGAATACTTCCTTATTAGAAGAATAGGATCCTAATCATTTTAATAGTAAATAATTCTAGGCATCAATGAAAGCACATTCATAACCCTAAACAAGTAATTAAACTTTACATTAAAAACTAAAAACAGGGTTATGGAGATGACTTGCTGGATAAAACACTTATCATACACCCATCAGTAATTTACCACATTAAAGCTAGTACCTTGACCAATAGTGCCTGTAATCCCAATATGCCTACAGCGAAAAATGCAGAGATAGGAGAATCTTCTAGAAGCTTGAGCTAAACCAGTTAGTGAATCCAGAATTATACATCAGGGTAGCAAACAACGTGGAAAGTGAGGACAAGCAGAGGAAGTTTTCATGGCATGTATGCAGTCACACTCACACATATGAACACACACATGGTAAACATGTCATACATAATAGATACATGAATAAACAACTACCAGTATGTTTACCTGGCAAACAAGATTTTTATTTATCTATAAAACCATTGTCCACTTATCTTCATTTTTCTAATGTTATGTTAGTCATGAATAGGTAAATATTTTGGATCAATCATAAATTACTATTTGCCATATTCCAAGCATAACAATATAATTATTACTAACTTATGAAAAATTCAAATGACATAATTCCTATTATATTATTCAGTGCATCATCTAAATCCTATAGCAATTAGGATTTCACATATCTAAGTCTCATTCTTGATGTAGCAAGCATAATATTCTTATAAACAAGCCTAAAATATTATTAAAGATATAGTTTAAAAGGGGATATTGTGAGAGCACTATTTGCTAAAATAGTGATAATAAACTCTAATTCAGACACTGAAGATAACTTCCCAGAATATTTCTGTGATAAATATAATTGTCCGTACACTGAAAATTCTGTGAAAATGGTCAGTAACTGAAGCCATCAAATTAATAAAAAGGAAAATATTTATTTGATGTTTATCTTAGAATTTGAATATACATATGATAATCAGCCTTCTTCTCTTCTCTCTTCCCTGAATAAACAGTTGTCAGTTACTTCCACTGTTTCATTCCGAAGACAAATAAGAAATAAATGTCAGGAGAAGTCCTAAATTTTGAAAATGTTAATTCTGCACAAAGTTTCAGAATTTACATTTACCTCACTATTTGAAAACTGTAGGTGTCTCACTTATTTTCTTACTGCTTGGACAGAATACCCAACCAGAAGCAGCTTATATGAAGAAAAATAAAGTTTTATTTAAACTTCTAGTTTCAAAGAAAAAGCTTGGCAAGAGCAGGAAGCTGGCTCATATTGTCACATCAGCTGGGAGGAGAAGGAAGAGGAGAGAGAGAGAGAGAGAGAGAGAGAGAGAGAGAGAGAGAGAGAGAGAGAGAGAGAGAGAGAGAGAGAGAGAGAGAAACAGGAACTTGGATTCTGTCAAAACTTCTAACACACCCAAGTCCCACACAAATTCCAGCAATTCTCTGCCTCCCATAGGTTCCAATTGAATACCAAATAGTGCCACAGACTGGTGATTAAATTTTGAACACAAGAGTCCATGGTGGATTTTATATTCAACTCCCCGTCACCACAATATGCTTGTACTAAATATTATTTTCTCAAAACCAAAAATGAGTCATTTTCCTGTTACTTTTTTGTATCCATTGTTTTTGCCCATGGTTATATATCTGTGAGCACACACTGCTGGTGTCCTAACAAAGGACTGAGAGGTCAAGATCTGCCCCCTACTATTTAGCTATGAAAAAATACCCGAACAATTCGCACTCACATCAGCACACATGCTGACGATTGTTCTATAGTAGCATTGCCAATATTGTGCATATTTAACATTGGTAACAGCTAATGGGATCCTAACCTTTCAATAATCATGTCTCTCATATACAAAACCATCAGTATGTTTTTGGATCTGTAAAGTGGCAATTTCTCCTTTTATAGACTCTTCAGAATGGACGACCAAATTAAAATGGAATGTGAGGAATTAGGAAGACATCTGATAGGTCCTCAGGTAAGCTGTGCCTAGAAAGGAATTTACCCACAATGAGAGAGTGATTTATTTTTAATAGGTAAGAAACCTCAACAAAGTAATTATTCCATGAATAATCATTTCTCTTAGACTAAATTTAAAATGACTAGTTTTGATTGTTTTCAGTATAATGACATTCTATATTGAACTGACAACTTTAAAGTTAAGTAAATGGGAGATACTTTATCTTATCATTCCAATTTTCGCATATGTGCTGCTGAATAAAGCACTGAATGAGTCTCTTAATTCAAGTAATTGCATTCTGATTTGTAGATACAATTAAGGCAACAGAAAATGAATTCCTACCCCTAGTGAAAATACCTGTATGAAAATATTGACCATGCTGACAGTTCTGAGAAGATTAAAACAATGTTTATGTAAGGTATCACTATTGAACAAAAATGAGAATTAGTGTTAACAGACACATTAATAGTCTCTTAACTTCACTGAAAAATTTAGCAGACCTTCTGGTAAGAATTTACAATGTAGAGACAGGTGATGGGGACATGGCACAGAGGTTCACAGTGATTGCTTGCAAGCCTGCCTTCCTGAGATCAATTTCTGCACTACCATTTAAAGTCAGACAGAAAATGGTATATGTGTGTGTACTCCCGATGTGCATACAGCATGGTGAGGAAAAGCCAGGAGAATAGAGCACATCTCATTAGCCTATGCAACTGCAAAACAAGAGAGTTTCTGTCTGAGGAGCAAGTGGAAAGGAGAAGAATGCAATGATAGGGTTGTCCTCTGACCCTTCATGCAAGCTGTGTCATATGTACCACCACACACACAGGTTTTGTGT
>PVHP010042653.1:0-14892 GCA_004024765.1 Zapus hudsonius
ATTCAATATTTTTAGGGCTGAGATGGTTGCTCGATGGATGGAGGTGCTTCCTTGCAAGGCCTGCCTGGATTCTTCTCCCCAGCATCAACAGAAAGACAGAAAGAAAGCAGCTTATGTGTCTGCTATTCACTTGCCGTGCAGAAAGACTGCAACACACATAAACAAACACACACACAAATAAATAAGCAAAATGTAACTAAAAATCCTTCATATTAATGAGATAACTTCTGAATTTCTATAACAAAATATACAAAGCCTATTTTTAATATGTCTATTATCAATAATTAGATACATTGTATGAGCAAATCATGTGATGGTACCCCTATTTCCCTCCTCTCTGTCCCCTTCCCACTAGGGACCCTCCTAGGTTATCATACTGGATCTGTCCATGGGATAGGGGGTTATGAATTGCACCAGTGGTAGGCAGTTCCGCCCCCACTGTTTGTTTTTGCTGTGGGGGGCCATGTCTCTGGATATTCTCCCCCACCATGACTCTTACATCCTTTCTGCCCCCTTTTCCACTCAGTTCCCTGAGTCCAAAGCTTATTTTTAAAACTCATGTGGTTTATTTAACTTACACTTGAAGAGAAATTTCTGTTCAGATATTGGTAACCCCCCTTCTCATTGCTGCAACACAATGTAGTTATTTTAATGAATTTGTTCTTATTGAATGATATCTGAAAAATATGTTCATTAATAAATTACTTAAAATAAAATAATGCAATTTAAAAATTTTAACTATGCAACCCCTGACACACACACACACACACACACACACACACACACACACACAAAATGGAAAATAGATATTTGTCATGTCTATACTGTAAACTTATTTTTGCTATCAAAATTCTGTTGTCAATGCCTACTACAATTTTTGATGAAATTGGAAGTATAATACTTTCAAATGTAGATATAATGTAAAGATTAAAGTTAAGCAGCATATAAATATTTCTTTTTTAAATGCATATAATTTATTCATTTTGAAAAGACTGATAATTTGACTGCATAAATAGAAATGGAAGCATAAGCATTTGGCAAGGTTTAACTGAGATAATTGCACTTGAAATAGATAAGACTAACAGCTCTTTAGTAGACATGACCTTTCGAGACACATGCAGAAGCTGGACATTTTTTGTACTGATGCTGTAAAAATGATGGCCTCACAGGTACCACGTATCCTGTTCCTTTCTTGAAGACTTTTAGCTTTGGTGCTGTTGATACAAGACCTGCAAGTGTGAGAGAATGCTTGTTTCACGTTGATTTTAGTTTTGGGATGTCCTTTTGTTTGAATATGATTGGAAATAAAATATGCAACTGTAAGACTGAAGGAATTTATGACTTATTTTCTTCTTGTGGTGTTGAGAATTGAACTCAAGGCCTAGTGTATGTTGGCCATGTTCTCTATCACGGTTATATCACCAGGAGATTGGCCTGGAATTTACCGTGTAGCCTAGCTGGCCTTCAACTCTTCATTCTTTGCCTCCTGATTGCTCTAACTATATAATTTTTAATGATTAAAAAATGAACCAGAAAAAAAGATCCACCAATGAACTTTAAAATTTATGTTAAATTTAGATTCTCAACATGCTCCAGCAATTCATTTATGAAAACAAAGTGTTATATGTTGCTCATTTTTGTTGTTGTATTGAGAACATTGTATAAATTTTCCCACAGCAGATATAGTAAGAAAATGATATCAAACAAAATGAGGGCTGGAGACAAGGCTTCATGTCTCCCTTCATGTCTTCCTTACAAAGTCTGATGACCCTAACAGCCTGGGTTCAGTTCCCCAGTTCACATATAAAGCCATACCCACAAAACGGCACATGTATGTGGAGTTTCTTTGCAGTGGTAGTAGGCACTGGCATATCCATATATTTTTTCCTTTCGTTCTCTGTTTCATAGATAAATAAATATTAAGTACAGGCTTGCGTGGTACAAGATTTTAGAGAAAATGTAGTCACGTGACATGCTAAAATTCTTCAAGTCTAATGGCAGCTTCTGAAAAGATGTTCATTGTAACATCCTCTCTGGTATAATCTTGAGTAACGTTGAAATAATAACAGCTACTTCCAGAGTTTGGGAATCACTTTATGCTGCATAATATTTTTTGAGCATTTGCAAACAGAAAAATAAAAGCAATTTTAAAATTGTCTTGCTCAGCTGGTTCTATTCTGTGCAAAGAAAAGTGTTTTCTTAGAATAGAACTAATTTCATCTATACAGAACATTGTTCCTTGTGGTAAAAACTAAACATTTATACTCAGAAAAGTGCTACGCCTTCTGTTTATACATTATAGGACTGGGAAAGCTAAACCCAGTCAACTGGTGTTTCTTATAAAGAAAAGTTTTATTTCTGCATACAAAATGCTTCATGGGAATGGAAGATGGAAAGAGGCTTTATTTTATTTTTGTAAGTGAGATTCAGTGAGTTATAATTTGCACAGACTCTTCTTTTTGGTGTTTCCCACTTATGTGCAGCTCCTTGATTACACAGCACCTGTAGTTAGGGCAAGTGCATTTGAAGATGTCAGCTCCACAGCCAGGAAGCTGTTCGTTTCACCTCTTCAGTTGTCCTTTCTCATCTGTGCATACTTAAAACTACAGATGATGCTGGACCTTGGATATACTATCATTTCCCTGTCCATATGTACCTATAATAAAATTTAACCTATACTCATCTCACTCTCTGATTGAGATTCTTTCTGTAGTTTTCAGAAGGCATTGAGAGTACAGGGGACAACTCAATTCCCCCCAAAAGACATTGGATGATGGCTGACATCCTGGCAGGAGACCCACCGCACCTAGCCTTCACACAGGGCCTAAATAAAACCTATGAGAAAGTGAGGTGACAAACAGGAGACCAATCACCACAGCAAGTGTGATAACCCATGAAAGGTCAATGGAGACAGACATCAACTATACCCAACACAACCCAGGGCAAAAGACCAGAGATAATTAAGATCTCAACAACAAAGCAGACACAAAACTCACCCACTATGACTCAGGGAACTGAGCAGAAGAGGGGCCAGAAAGATTGTGAGAGCCATGGTGGGGGAGAATATCCCCAGACATCGCCCCTCTCAGCAACAGTACACAGAGGGGAAAGAAAAAAAAGAAAAACTGGCTACCTTGGGTGCAGTTCATAACCCCCTATCCTATGGACAGATCCAGTATGCACATCGAGGAAGGACCCCAGTAGGGGGCAGAGAGGAGGGAAATAGTGACACCTTCTTAAGATTTGCTTATACAATGTATATACTTATTCATAATAAAGATATTAATTAAAAAACTAAAGAATCAGTATAAGTCTGAAATAAACCCTTCCCTTCCATTAAAAAATTAATTCATGTATTACACACACTAAAATATTAATACCCTCTAATGATAAAATGAAATAATTATAAGAATATATTATAATAAAAGTTACATTTAGCTCTGGGTAAAGAAAAAAACAATATTAGCATAATGTTTCAGGCCATGAGTGTGAAATCATGAAAAAAAAACAAAAAACCTGGATCTAAGGGGACAATGATTTTCAAAATGTCCCCTTACTCTAAGCCCTTGTAGACAGTGCCTTTCCCCTATCAAGTCACTGGTAACTGCGTTTTCTGAGTCAACACAATGTCATTTCTGAATTTACTAGAAGTGGAATTATATGGTGTGTAATTTAATCTGGATTCTTCCATCTTTCAAAATGAGGTGAAGTCTCTGCTTTTGGCCTATTGTGAGTACTGCTACTGAGCTTGTTTATTCATTCATCTGATGATGGGAATTTTGCCAATTTATGGAGATCAGGATTGAAGTCACTATCAATACACCTGTATCTTTTTTTTTTTTTTTTGAAGTAGGGTCTCACTCTAGCTGAGGCTAACCGGGAATTCACTATGTAGTCTCAGGCTGGCCTCAAACTCATGGCGATCCTCCTACCTCTGCCTCCCAAGTGTGGGGATTAAAGGTGTGCACCACCACCTCTAACTCATGTATCTTTATGTATAAATATGTAAATAAATATTAAATATTGCAAGTTATCTCCGTGTTTCTGTTACTGATTTTTAGTTTAATTTTGTTGCAGCTAGAAAATTAGCTATATACAAAATAAACCTCAAAAAAACAAAGTTATTTTATAAACTGAAGATTACTGTGCTGAAACTTCACAAAAAGAATACTTATCCCACTGCTATTGAGAAAAATGCTGGTTGTAACTTACTTTTTTGTTACTGGGACAAAACACCAGATGAAAAGCAGCTTATGAAAGGAAAAAGTTTTATTACAGTTTTACAGTTTTCAGGGGAAGCTTCATGCTGGTGGAGAAAAGCAAGCGACAGGCTCTTAACACACACTGGGGATGGACATAAGATCTGCCCACAGAAACACACCTCCTCCAGCAGGGATCCACCTAATGAACTTAGTAGGAAAATTAAACACAAATATGTGAGGATATAGGGAACATTTACATTCAAGTCACCTTGTTGATTAATAGTGTTATTCAGTATTTGTTTTCATAACAGCTATTAACTTTTTCTGCTGATTATGAAAAATGAAAGATTATTGTGGCAATTCTTAAGGCTTAGGTTTCTAGAGATGTGTAATAATGTTTGATGGTGGTATGGGGTTTGTGGCAAGACACAAATAATCCATGCTGTTCTTACTTATTCTTCCTACTTCCCTCATCCCAAGTACTGGGAAATTGTTGACACTGGTGCAGTCTTCATAGTTTTCTCTTATCAAATTCTATGTGTTTGAAATTGTTCATACGTTGTTCTTCTGCCCAGCTGTTGTGCATATAACGTACCTCCTGTGTTAGATGCCTGGAAAGGTCATTTTAAAAAAAAATATTTTATTTATTCATTTTCAAGGAGAGAGAGAGAGAGAGAGAGAGAGAGAGAGAGAGAGAGAGAGAGAGAGAGAGAGAGAGAGAGCATCATCAGGGCCACCACCTTGTGGGTCTGGCTTATGTGGGTCCTGGGGAATTGAATCCCAGGTCTTAGGCACTAGAGGCAAGTGTCTTAAATGCTGAGCCATCTCTCCAGCCCTGGAAAGCTTATTTTATCATGCTGACATTTTTTCTTTACTTGCATTTGCCTGCCTTTTTCATCCATTCATCTGTTGAAGTGCATGTTGATGTCTCCAGACCTGAATCCTCATGCTCCTCCACCCACTTGCAGCTTGACAGTCTCTAAAGATCCTGGCATTCTGCTTTGACTTCTGCTGCTCCGGTGCTTTTGTCTTTGCTGACTGAGCTTTCTGTGCTTACCTGCTTCTCCAGTACTCAAGGCAGCTGTTTGTCTTGCCTTCTCGTTATTCTAAGTCCTAAGAAGTATTGATCGTTTACAGTCTGTTCAAGCGTCTATCTTTTCTTGTTAGAGGATGGCTCAGTAATTTCCACACTGTTTCCATGTCAGACTAGAGATCAGCGAAGAGTTGCCACCCTTTATCCTTGGCTGGCAGACTGTTGTGGAAGGCAAGTGACCCTTGGCTGCTATGGCTGCTCAGAGATCTCCTTGGCATGGATGGATGGGGTGTCCCTGAAGTTGGAGCACCACCATGACAACCCTTCCCCCCTCCCTAAGGAAAACAATTTTTTTCACTCCCACAATTTTTTTTACTATTTTAATAATAAACTCTGAGTCACAGCACTTCCTGTTGCTTCCATATTCATTTGTGGTCTGTTTTTATTTTCTACCTTCTATAAAAATAAACAGGATGTCATCTGGGCCCTGGGTATTACAAAATTCACAGTATCTCTTGACTCTGAAGTTTGCTGTTAACATGTGGGAGGTGGGAGTGGATGTGACCCATGCCTATCCCTCCAAGGTGACTAACCCTTGCAAGACACTCAACTGGAACTCAGATCTACTTCCTCTTTTCTTGCAAGGGCCCAACAGAGGAAAGATGGAAAAGAGCCTATGAGTGGGTTCTTCTGTGTTCCTGGAATTTCTCAGCTGCTCTGCGGGCAGAGGCAAAAGTGGAGTTAACAACCACCCTGGTGTGGCAATTCAGAGAACCTGGGTTGCCTTCTTTCCACCCACACATGGTCAGCCATTCCTCCCTCCCTGCTGTGCCTCACTTTCTTACACAACCCCTCCATGGTTTCCCCTCAGGATTCTCTGGGCAGCCTCTCCTTCCCCATTAGGCCTTGTTTAGCCCTATTTCTCTCTCCTTCCTATCATCTCAGCAAATGTTACTATTTAACTTTTCCCACTGTTTGTTGTGGCTTCTGGCCTTACAGCAACTCTGTTTCCAGCTTTGTAGGCATAGAAGAATGGAGACTATAGTTTTCAGTCTGAGCTGGGTTTAATTGTGGGAGGCTTATCCAGCTTCATGTACTCAGTATTCTCTCTGGACATATGTAGCATAGGTGACAATGGATCATACTTTTTATGTTCATGACATAATTTAAAAAAAGAAAAAGCCACAGGAATAACACAGTGTGCTATGAGGTAGCAAACTAGAAAACAGGGCTAAGTGTAATAAGGTGAAGGACATTCTGAGACTTACCTAATTGTTATGGCTGGAAGAGAAGATAAAATATGTTCTCAGGAGTAGAACAAACCATTTTCTCAGGGAAGGAACACAGAGGTTTGAAGTGGAATTATTCCCTTGAGTCCTCATAAGAGCAGCAAATTGGAATATAGCAGACAACACCTGAAATAGTATCCAAATAACAAATGCATCTTTTATGTGTATTTCTTATGTGTCACCCTTTGGAATTTAAAAATAAATGCCAAACAGAAATTTGGTAAACGTAGCTTAAAAAATAACTCTCACAGAAACAAACAGCCCAGAATCACCCATGTATTTCTATTTTTTCTTGACTTTTTTAGTACATTACACAATACAGGATACAAAGAAGGGAAGGGCTGTATGCATTTAAAAGGAACCATTGTCAGCTATTAGTTTCACAACTAAAATGACTAAGGCTGAGAACACATACATGTTTTCTACACACACACACACACACACACACACACACACACACACACACACACACCTATATCAAGAATCCAAACTAGAATGCACAACATTTTTTGACAACAGTTACATAACTCATACATTAAAATAGACTTTTGTGAACTAAAGCAGTTTGAAGAATTGGGAGTCTGTATATAAAATAATCAGCATTTTGCACTATTACAAGCAGATGTTAGTTAAATATGTATGTAAAGGACAGATCTTCCAGCACCTTTGGAAGGAACCCTACTGTGATTTTACCTGAGTGGTGTGAAAACATAGGGTATGAGCACTTGAAAATTTTTCATTATTTCTGCAAATTTATATATACATTCTATTAGTTTTCAAAGGTACTATTATTTAGTAGAGTATCCTTTGAAAATTCAATTATCTGCCTTCACTTTCCTTCCTTTCCCATGACCTCTCAATGCAACTGAAGGCTCCATGTAGGTGAGAGGGTGTCATTATTTTTTAAATATCTAAGCACAAGAGCGACAGAAGTACCTAACCTGTCTGGGGTTATAAAGAGTAGAAGAGGTGTACCTTGACTAGAATGAGTCCTTCCATGGTGATATAGTGGCAGAAAAATTGAATACCATTTTGCTGTTATATTTTTCTGAAGAAAAATGAAGTAATTTTTGGCCAAGGTAAAATGACAAGGTTATCACCTTATAGCAGTTTATAACTTTTGTTTTGAAAAGAGATCATTCCTTGATGAGAAGCTACAACAAACAGATGACGTTTGTTAGCAGTTGCTGTGATGCCAAAGGCGTAGATGGTAACCCTGGAGGGATGAAATTAAAACCATGCTCTTGCCACAAGGACTAATCCAGACAGCCCACGGAGGAGGATATCCAACTGATCAGGGATGGGGAGGGGGAGAATTGGGGAATTAGGGATAACAACTAATTGTTTGCCCACTAAATAATGTAACTGATTATGGACAATAAATATATATTTAAAAAATATTTAAAAGAAAAAAAAAACATGCTCAATATGAAACCTTTTTGGCCAGGCATGTTACAGACATCTATATTCCCAGCATTCAGCAGGCTGAGGCAGGAGCACTTGCCTTCTGTTCATCCACTTCTACTTTTGAAGTATATTGTGTGAGAGATACATAAATACCTGCAAATATCTAAATAACAAAACTATTTTGATAAAAGTGCAAACATAAATCTCAAGATTATAATATCCTACCTTTAGCAGTGAGAAACATGTCTTCATCCCAGTCCAGCCAAGCATTTGATGAAATAATGTCCATATTGACAAAAGAAGTATAAAATGATACATTCTTTACTATTGAAATGACACATGTCTGTTCCCTTTAAAGTCACTGAGGGGGGTGGAGAGATTGCTCAGTGGTTAAGGCCCTTGCATGTAAAGAGTAACGTCGGCCTGAGTTCCGTTCCCCAGAGCCCACGTAAAGCCAGGTGCATAAAGTGGCTCATGCATCTGGATTCAGTTTGCTGTGGCTAGAGACCTGGTGTGCCCATTCTTCCTCTTTCTCTCTCTCTGATCTGGTTGCAAATAAATTTTAAAAATATTTTTTTAAAAAGTCACTGAGGTTTAGACACCAAGAGTCTTCCCCATGACTGTGATGTAGAGCTGGAATATAGGTCATGACATTCACATTTCTGTTACCTAGGCAATACTCTGATAATTTTAGTTGACTGCAGGAGAGCCATTCAGTTCCAGGAATTTTTCCAATTCTGTGTACTCTACATCTCCTCAAATCATTGCTACCAGTGATCTTAATAACAATCCCTGTAAGATAGGAATTCCAGTCATATCTCAACTTTGAGAAGGAACTGTGGGATGTAATGACTTACCAAAAAAGGGACTACTGTTGACCCTGCTGATACTAATAAAATATCAGCTGACCCCTGGGAATGTAATTGGAATAGTTCTTAAGCCGTAGAATAAATTTAAATTTTTTTTTCACATGGGAGAAATCAGAAGACATAATGTTTCATTTTAGCCTCTGAAAATGTCCATCTAATATATTCTTTCTTTTACTAGAAAAATAACCTTCAGTTTTAACTTTAGGCCAGCTGTAAATGTTCCAATTGTTTTTCACGTTTTATGTGAGAATATCTCTCTCTCTCTCTCTCTCTCTCTCTCTCTCTCTCTCTCTCTTTCTCTCTGTCTCTTTGGCTTTTCAAGGTAAAGTCAAAGTTCAAGCTGAACTGGAATTCATTATATAGTCTCAGGGTGGCCTCAAACTCATGGCCATCCTCCTACCTCTACCACTGTGCTGGGATTGTGAACTACCACATCTGGCTTCTTTTTTCATTTTCTTTTTGAAATTATTCTAACTCGGTTTGAATTCTAGATTGTTAGTTTTTCTACTATTATCTCATTATCCACTGATTTTTAGTTTAATGAGTAAACCACACTTATTTTTCATCTGGACAGGTGTTTGAATACACACTGACGTCTCAGTGGTGTGGTATATCAATTTAGATCTATTCTGAGTATCAACATGAATGACCTGCCTCCATTCCATTTGTTTCAGGCAAAAGAATATGATAGGGAATGTTTAATTTCTCAGAAAAAGTTCCTTTTTTAAAGACTAATATTTCTAATACATAATGAAAACTGTGTGGAAAATGCATAAATATGAGAAGAGATTGTATTGTATATTATATTTGTCTTAATATAGATAGCCTTGTCTCTAACCAGAAATTAATACATAAATAAATAAAAGCTCCTTTTATTTTTCTCTGTATGGTAGGATTGTATTATTGTTTATTTTATTATTTTTGCTTTTGGAATATTTTAGATATTACTGATTTTTACTTTATATTAAAATATTATTTGTCAGTAGAGGCCAATATAAAATTTCTTTATGCATATTTTTCTTTAAACTTATCAAATTTTAATAAGGAGAGATATTTAGTAGAATTTTTTATTTGAGTATTTTTAGGAAGCACTATCAAATTAATAGACCTACTAGGATACTAATGGTTTTATGATATTGGGCTATGAAATACAGAGTACTTAATCATTGAGTATGTGGTCCTCTACTCGAAAATATTTACCTTGTGTCCCATGCACCATAATTTTCAGGAGAAATCCACATTTTGTATGTAATCACTTATTGTTCACCAATCATAATTAATTCAGTAATGGCTTATCTGGTCATGGCATTTAAGAGTCTCAAGAAAATGTGGATGAAATGTAATGTGTTCAGAATCTTTGAAGAAAAGGATCATTAAATTTATGAAATTGTAACTATTGGTAATGTTAAAAGAATGACACAAGGATATTCCTCACCACACTCCACATCACCTCAACTCCTCCATGGTGTCAGCTACTCCCTGTCCTCTCTAGCTTAGTACTGAGTTTTATCATTTCCTATATGCTTTAGGGACCTTTGGGTTTATTTTAATGTTCTAATTAGCATAATCGTCTGCAATTTTGGAAACAATAGACTCATGTTGTTTCTTTTAAATTCTACCAATTCCTGTGGCTCCCAACACTACTGGGAGTGCTTCTAATGGATTCTTATATTTATGTGAAAATTAATGCCATCTGTGATAAATAATTTACTGTATTGAGAATTGACCCTTGAGAATTTCCTTTTCTTTCAAGACTTTTTTCATGCTTGATGAACTGCCAGATATGAGCTTCTTCCCTGATACAGAACAACCAATCAATGTGTGGCATATCATAAGAAAGCCTGGGCTGAGGGCTTAGTTCCATGTACAGGCTGAAATTAGTTCATCCTGGGGTAGGAGAAGCTGATAATACTCTTATAATCTTGTTTCTAATAAACTACTAAGTGGGTACCTAAAGTCACAAAATTGCCATATTTCCTGGTTTTTCCTTGTGAGTGTTTTTAGATAAAGAATCATAGGGAACAACTTTATACTGAAGACATCCTACCACAAAAGGACCCATCTAGCCTGAAAATTATCTTTAATGAAAGAATTCTCCAATATAGCCCAGGCCTTTTCTGGGAGCTCATCACTACAGTGAATTTCAAAGATTTTTTTAGAAGCCATATCCTCTACATCAGTATTCATGTTCAGCAGAGGATGATCATGATCTTTCTGGGTACATGGAAGTGGCTGTCTCACCGTGATGATTGCAAGGCAGTTTGTTTTTTGCTGACCAAGATTTGATTCTCTATTGAAGTTCAGCAAGATTCACAAATGGAATACTATGATCCTTTCATTCCAAACCGTCTGGAAATAACTCAATTTTGATTGGGCCCAGAATAAGTAATATTTACTGGATTGTAGGATGAATAATATACCTGAAACACTAAAGAATTGAAACACCAAACAGATGAGGCTCCATCTGGGGCCATGTTTCCTCCACAGACCATGGCAGGTCTCCTGGTGCCTGCTGGCTTCTGCTGCAGCAGAGGTGAAGAGAAGCTGACTGAGTGTCCTTGTTTATCACTTGCCAAGCCCTTAAGACAGGGTCATTCTCAGCAGGGAAGCAGATGAGCCTGGGTTACCACTCAACATTAAGTTGAGGCCACAAAGACATCAGAATAGATTGGAAAAAGACTCAGAAAAGGTGTCCAAACTCAATGAAAAAGCAGATCAATGTTTGCTTTGACCATCTTTTTTGGAAGATGGTATGTGTATATACACAGGAAAAAAATCTTTCATATCCTATTAGAAAATTTTGCTGGAATGGTATATTTGCAAACAATAATGTCAATTTAAATTGCTTAAGATCGATACATTGCAAACTTACATGGAAATAAAATGATAATGAATAGCCAAAAAATGTTCACCAAATACATAACACTGTTTCTTGTGTAAACAGTGAGGAATATGACTACTGGGTTATGCAATGAATACAGGTTTTATTTTCCAAGAATGGCCTAATAAGGCTATATCACTTACTATAAAGATTATTGTACTCAGCAGCACTGAAACAGTTTCATGTTCATAATACACCTAATATATAAGTAGGCATATATTAGTGTGGCTTACTGTGTATTTAACCAAGCCAGTGAAATGCATTGAAAAGAACCTATAAATAATCTAATAGAAGCATATTTTAACCTTCAAAATGTGACTAAGGACACCCGAGTGACAATAAGTATTGAAGCTCAATTGCAAATCAGAATTAAAGAAACAGCTCTTGGGTGCAAAAATAGCCTAAGAAGGATAACCATTTAGAACTGAAGGAAAAGAGTAACACCAAAAGATAAATGTCCTGCAAGCTTATTAATTTAAGACAAAATACAGATAGCAAAGACTATTATTTAAAGATGGTTAAACAAAAGTTAGGTTCTAAAAGTAAAATCTGATGATTACTACAGCAAAGGTGCTATTAAAGTCTTTTCCTGAATTTTCACATAACCAAAAGGACCTGTAAATATACCAAAGAAAGAACATAAGGGAAAATTATAACATGATGAATGCAATTGAATATTAAGTATTTAGAGATCTAACATATCATGACATACATGAGCATAACTATAGCTATTATTTCCATAAATATTAGTTTGCTTAACTTACATACAAAATTATAATTGATTCAAAAATTAATTTGATGCTATTTATAAGACTCACCAAATACAAATTAATAAAAACTAGATAAAGTTAAATTAAGTTAGTGAAAAAAATGAAAGAATATTTGACATAATCCCAATAACTCCAAAGGAGAAGCAGAGCCTCAAGTATTCCAAGGAATACTTAATGATTCAAGTGGCAAACACTGCTCGTACTAAAGATAAAGCAGTTAGGGGTATCTATGCATCCAATAACCACATTCATTTCATAAAGTAGAAACTATCAAGCACCCAATGACAAATAAACACAATGAAATAAGATATATGCAAAATACAATAAAATGCCAACAAATAATTTAAATATAAGATGTAATTCATAGCTACAAAATAGATATATCATGTGAGTGACACATTTCCACCTCAGAGTGACTATGCCTTTATTTTGTAAAAAATAAGAATAGTTTAACATTTCTGCAGAACACACCAAACTATTTATAACCCATTTACATGCTGTAACTTTATTAAATAAAATAAAGGTAGAAAAATAGTTGGTTGCCTTAAACAGTAAAATCAGTGACTAGTAATATTGTCTAAAAATTGCATATATGAAATTGTATAAATATTACTAATCAGCCTTTTATTATGAAGCTACACAAAATTCAAATTTTCAGAATTTTTTTTTTTTGAGGTAGGGTCTCACTCTAGCCCAGGCTGACCTGGAACTGTTGTCTCAGAGTGAACTCAAACTCATGGTGATTCTCCTACCTCTGTAAAATCCTGACTGCAAGTTTATTAACTTTAGTCTTTATTTTGTACATTAGATTCTCTTTTTTAAAAATGTAAATATTTATTTGCACAAGTGCATATGCACTTGTGTGCATGGGCACAATAAACCCCCTTGCCACTCCAAACAAATGCCACTTTTTGTATCCAGTTTACATGGACAGCTTGGGAATAGAACTTTGGCTGGCCTGCTTTGCAAACAAGTGTATTTATCTGCTGAGCTATCTTCCTAGCCCTCAGCTTTTCTTAATCTATCAGTAGTTCACTGTATATCAGATTCAATGAGATTAAAAACAAAGTTTCAGAAGGAGGGGGAAAGGTTAAGCAAAACTATGGACATTATAAAAAATTGCCATAGGGCAACTTATTTCTTTGTTCTGTAATTTAAAAAAACATAAATAAGGGATGGAGAGATGGCTTAGCAGTTAAGGTGTTTGCCTGCAAGCCTGAAGGACCCGAGTTCAATTCCACAGTGCCCATGTAAAAGCCAGATGCACAAGTTGAAACATGTGTCTGGAGTTGGTTTGCAGTGCTGGAAACTCTGGCATGCCCATTCTCCCTCCTCCCTCATAAATAAATAAAATACCTTTAAAACACCATATTAAGATAGATGGATGATAAATATATAGACAGATACATAGATGATAGACAAGTGTGTGTGTGTGTGTGTGTGTGTGTGTGTGTGTGTGTGTGTGTACAGAAACTTCTCATGCAGGTAGACAATGCTGCATTCTGAAACCATATGCTATTTTCAGGGTTTCCCAATGAGTTGTTGGCCAGGAATTCCCCTGAGATAAGAGAATATTGCCAAGGCTCTTGTTTGATAATCAGACCTAGGTGGCTTAACCCTATCACTGAATCAGTGAAGTCACCATATATGTTTTTACAAGACACTGAAAAATGAACCTTGAATTGAGCCTAAAGCCTCCTACCTCCTAGGAAGCTCCCATAGTTTGGTAAAGTGTTACCAAGTTACAAGTTACTAGGGGAGAAAAGTCATCAAAAAATCTTATCATCGAAAATCATCAAGAATCGTATCATCCAGCTCTCTCTCTCTCTCTCTCTCTCTCTCTCTCTCTCTCTCTCTCTCTCTCTCTCTCTGTGTGTGTGTGTGTGTGTGTGTGTGTGTGTGTGTGTGTGTATAGATTAGTGCTGCTCTCAATGTTGATCAGAGAAGCTTCTTTGCACTAAAGGTGGTAGATCCTGGGGAAATTCAGAACTTGCCAAAGAGCTATGATAAATGGCTATTGAATGATAAGCTCTAAATGAGACATCTCTGCCATGCACTCTAAAGCTCAGGGAACATTGCAGAAGGAACACAGGACCATAGGAGCCAGAGGAGGCAAAGGGTAATTTTAGGACACTATTTTCCAGATATGAAATGACCATCACATTCATCACCTCACAGTAGCTGCTGGCTGTTGTTATAACCACAAGTTCTCCACAATATTGAGCCTGACAACATTTCAAAAAGGAATGTGTTAGGAGTGGGAGGCTGAGTATAACCAAAAAAAGGAATCAAAATACATGAAGGACTAGCTGTAAAAAACAAGTGGTTCCATGGAATGGGGATGGAAGAAAAGGGATAAAAGAAGGAGATAGGAGGGGATTCTGATCAAACAGTATATTATTCATGAAAATTCTTAAATAAATGAGCATGAATTAAAAAAA